>JAUELC010185979.1:0-10921 GCA_031471745.1 Cryptochiton stelleri | reverse complement strand
TATTTCACTTATTTGACGGCAATGTACTACCAACAGTAAATAGCCACACTAACACAACTATAAACTGTGAAATGTTTTTGCTCGTTTAGAAAAAGAATGTTCCTCCAGTGCTAAGTAAAGATACTATGATTATGCTCAGAATACGCTGCCCTTAACCAGAGGGCTCAGCATTGTTTAGATAATCCAGAAATCGTTCAAGCCATATCTGTAAGTGCTGCATTGTCTGATTCATAAGCTTCAGTTTATAGCTATTGGGCTCTGTGCAAAACAAGTTAAATCCTGGTACATACACACTAATCAGTTGAGATAATCGTAGAGCTACAATGACCAATGGTTTTTATCAGAGGCTTTAATAATTCAGATGGACTATGACCGTGCCTAGATAGGTGGCTGTATTCCATCGTAAATAAGTTGACCTCCATTTATGTATTGATACTGTGATACTATATATTGATACTGTGGAAATTTAATGTATGTCAGAATTGTAGAGCATCTTAAGCTACTCCATATATAGAGGTACAAGGCCTCTTTAATATATCGGGTAAAATTCCACGTCCCTTTAGTAATTTGATCTATTTCGAAGCTGTTGCACTCAATAAACTTTTATAGATTATAAGAAATAAGTAAGACAATTTAGTTTTAAATACAACCTGTCGTTAACACGTTGCAGTGTTGTTATCGTGTACTTTGCCAGTGGAGATAATTGTAGCTATGTTGTTAGGAGTTATCTGCCAATTAAATTGTCAGGAAGTTCTCAGGGTTTCATGGATACTCTCGTGGTTCTGAGCGGAACTTGTTTGTGCTTTATGTGACTGAATTTATACATCATTTGTCACCACTGATTGTCATGGTGTCCATCCACACGCTCTCCTCTTTTTCCATGTGACGACTGTACACTGACAGTGATACCATGTGGGTGTGATTGAGTACAAACCTTGGAAGACACGCGACTTACACACAATAGAACATTAACATCGTTAGGTCTGTTAAATCTCATTAAAAATGGCCTTAAAAATGCAACCATGTTATTCTCGAATGCCAAAGAAAAAGATATCTGAGAACGAAATTTTAAAGACTGTTACAATGAATGGATAAGGGTTCCCTCTGGATCGTTTCAGGTCTCGACGACGCAACACGTTATGTTCTTAAATTTGACAGACAACACCCACCAAGAAACATAAGTGTGCTTGTATTTTATAACTGTATATCAACCAGAATATTTCTTAGTGCTTCTTCTTAAAGTATTTTTTCTGGTCAAAGACAAACAAACGAATACTGTTAACGAATAATAAAGAAGAGGCTTTGGCAAAACTTGTGCCCCAAATTTAATCACAATTCATTTCCTATCGACTTTCTTGCGGTTGGCTCAGCTTTATTGAATGATATACGGGTGGTGGGTAGACACTAGTTTCATGGTCATTTTTTGTTAGTTTTAAGATCGACCAGTTTGCCAACAATGAGTGTCGGTTACATCAATCTCAAACTTCCACTTCGATCCGCTCATACGCATATGTAGCAGAATTGAAATAATTCAAAATATACAATTTGTAAGATATAAATATCACGCACAATAATCCACGTGTTAAATTTGTTTGACGTAAATGTTTGAAATAAAGCCAAAATCCAAGCGAAATATTTGTGTATTTTTTTGTCGCGGAAGCTTCAAGGTCTATGATGCAGTGATACCGGTAACTGTATTCATGCCCAGCAAAAAACATCAACAGTGCAGTTTTTAAAACATGAAAACGATTGCAAAAATTGGAAATCGTTTTAATGTATAGTGGGAGGAAAACATTATCAAACTCGTGCAGGTGCATTACGATGGATATCACCCGAGTCTATTCATTTTCAAAATCATGAGCCGGAGGCGAGTGACATTCATCGTAATACAGAGGCTCTCGTTTTATAACCTCTACATAACAGTAGAACAACCAAGCTCATAAATAGATTTGTTTGTTTGATTTGGGGTCTTACGCCGTACGCAAAGGATATTTCACTCATATGACGCCGTGCCAGCCCAATGGGTGAAGGAAACCACCATCGACACCACTGACAACAAACAATGACAAGATACCAAACAAGCACTGGACAAAATACGTGGTGCAATAAAAGAGTACTGGTGGCATTTAGAAGACGAAGCTTGCCACGCAAAGGGCTTTTGTGACACGAATACATTTTAGTCTTTCTGGAAATTCTGAATTAACGACTTTATAGCAATTATTGTAAAGAGAGAAAGAAACGCTGTCTGGAGAATTACAGTTTGTTTTGGTTTCCATGTCATTTTACCATTATAGGTGCTGTCTCGAGAATTCAAAAAGGGTTTTGGTTTTTACGCCATATGACGATTCGGTCACATTGAGGAATATTCCATCACATACACAGAGGTTTTATACGCAATATCTTACAATGATATCATAAGTATGTCTCCTGTTTGGTCTATTTTTGTCCCCATAGAATATTTCGCAAATACAGCCGCTGAATATTCCGAGTAGAAACTTTGTCAATTTTGAGTAGTTATAGATTATCTGCTACTTGAATCTAGTCTATGTTAGATTTTAAATGGAAACCACACTAGCCTATGCTGGATGATTTCTGCCAGCGCTATTTTCGTTTAAAAGATGTATTGACAGATGGCATTGGTACGATAACGATGGTCACATTTCGATATTCTATCTAAATTCTACATAAGTAGATATCACATATTGAACCACTAACATAAACCATTTGATAAATGATAAGTAATGTAAAGCTTTATTCTTACTCGTTTAATAATGCTCCCTTGTTTACTATTAAAGTCACGCAAATCCATTTCTGAATGAATTCCCAATCTTTTCAAAGTTGTTAATGTACTTTGTTATGTAAAGTTTCGCAGTGGTAGCCATCTCATTGATTTATGAGAAAATTGGAACATTCCAAATGTGAAGCTTTGTTGTTTAAAGGTAAACTAGTGCGGACATTACTAAAGCACACTTAATAATCTTGAGCAAGTCTGAATGGGGACAGGTGTAACATTTTAACCAGTACAATTTTGTTGATTCTTTTTATTAGCGTAATGTTGTACACTTATTATGTTTGAACAGGTAGATAGAAGAGTTATCGCTCTTGGTCCAGTTACAAAATTATAACGTCACAGGTCAATTCAATTGAAATTGTATTTGTCCTTTCACCCGGAAAAAAATATAACATCCTTATTGTAAATTCGGTTGTCTTTCGAACTTAACAGTAAGTTTAAGATACATTTTAACTTGGATGTAAAATGGAAGATATGTCTTGCATGTCAGATTCTGGTACCCAGGTGTACATGTGAGTTTTAAATAGACATATTTTAAAGTGTGTCTTTTATCATCCATCTCGAGTTTCTAAAGACCCTTTTCAGACAGATTATGGAACGTACTGTAGGCGTCTCGCTGATAATTTTATGACATGCTGTAGATGTCCCGCTGATATCGATAGGGATGAAGTACATTCTGATCACCCCAAATGTCCTTCTTATGACAACTCCTTCCTAGAATTTCATGAAGTATGATGCTGTTTGTGACGTGATAGTTATATAAAGGTGTATCTATGAACACTATCATGTTCTGGTTGTTTATGATTGATAAATGTTGTGTTTAACCTGGCAGTTGTTGGGCAAACGAGTGGGCACCTGCGGGTAGATCAAAACGTCTTTGCAACCAACTCCTTTTTTAGGAAACTGTCAACCATGTGACAAAAGTTGGGACTTGTATTCTCCCATTTTGTATAATCTTTCAACAATGACGAGATTATAGAAAAAGAAGACAAGCAGTAGAGTATTAGATTCTGATGAAAAAAAGTGTATATTTTATCATCTTTATTTATCCATTATGAGATAAGAAGCAAGAAAAAAATCGTTCATTTAAATATACAAATAATTTCTCGAGACCTCTTTTTAATGGCTGTTTTGTTGAATTTCCAATAATTCAAAATAAAATATTTAATCATTTTACTGAAAAATATGTATCAATAAATGGACGGAAACGATATTAGTCGATAAAGAAACATAAATCGTTTGAAACGAAGACGATATTAACGATTCATTTTCTGGTATAAGATAATAACGACAGCTTTTATAACCCATGGGCATTGAGTTAATTCAAGGTAAATGCTTTGTTTTTTCTTCATTATCATTAACATATGGTCACTGATTCCCACAGGTGTAATTTCTTCCCCCTCATTTACACTTCGATGAGACTTGTTTGCGATTTAATTTCCGGTTCAAGGTAATGCTGAACTATTTCTAGAATCAAATTGCTGGTATATGAATAGAACAGAATGACAGTTCAAGTTCTGAATGAAATTAAAGATATTCCTGGCGAAAGAATCTATGTTTCTATGAACACCACAGCTTTTTTATTTTATTTACAGGGGAGCATTGAGCTGAGCTCTTATGGCGTCCCATCAAAAAACATAGTAGACATGTAAAGTGCCAAACAATGAATGAACACAGCATAGACAATTTACATAATGACATTAAATGAGCAAGGGTGCAAATTGACGGGGTGGGGTCGAACACAGCTTTCGAACAAGTCAAAGTGTAGGACGGTAATATTGCAGATTGTTCAAGGATGAATCCTTTTAAAAAAGTTCAAGGATGAATCCTTTTAAAAAAAAAGATTTGTGTAAAGTGTGCTAGGCAATCTAGGTTTGCACCTTTTAGCAACAAAAGACTGTGTAAAGATCGATATTATATACTATGATCCAATTTATACATTTTGTACAACAAGTTCAATCAATCAAAGTGCAAACGCTGACAGTTCTTACAAAACAGACCAAACTCTCGTCAAATTACAGTTTCCCATAATGTAAAACTCTGGTAGGGAAAATGTCAACCATCAATAAAATAACGTTAAATCTGGTTTTATGATTCCAGAGTAAATAGGCTACTGAGTTAAGCTATTGGAGTAACTCCCCGTTCGGCCATTAAACACAATCTCTAAGATTATTGGCTTCATGGAGTTCGGTGCATATTGTCATTTAGGTGGTTAGTAAAGCAGTAAAGCTCAATTAAGTCTGGCTAGAGGCCATTCTAAGGCTGTCACTCAGGTGTCTTCGTGTGTTTCCAGAGCACAATTAGGTAAAGGGTTTTTGATAGATTTACCGCATTGTACCGCTGTGTAAAGAGACGAAGAAAACAAGAGCGGTAATCAACATATCGAGCACCCTGATTTGAACCACATTTTCTTACCTATTTGAATAGAAGGCTATCAGCCTGTAAGTGATGTTAATATGGGTACTAGTTCTACTTATTTATGTGGAGGAAGTGGGTTTCCTTCTTGTCATGGGATTCTTCTGACACCCCGTGTATTACATAAATGTAAATGTTACAAATTTGGTGTTATTTTATAAGTTACCAAGAATCCAAACAATAACAGTAGACAGAGAAAAATCCATAGTAAACGACCTGTTGTTCTCTAAATATTAAAAAGGGCATGTATGGCAAACTCTTTGAAGTAAAAATTATTTCCCAAACAGGAAATATTTTCCCACAGTACTATTTTGCCCCCCCGAACATGAGGATATCTATAATGGCAATTTAGAGTAGCAATTACCACAGTTTTCTGATATTGTCGTAATCATTAAAATCCTCCGCACATTGGATCATCTTCTTCCAAATTAGCTTCATTTGGAGACTAGCATGTTCAGTGTACTTTGTTTCGCCTCCGTGATCTGGAATCGAAATCTGGCCTAGGTAGACGCAAGTCTCTTGACAACGACGTTTTTCACCCATCTATATTCTAGTCAGCGTTTCGTCGCCCAGGCACGTAGAGATACAGTCGTCATCGGATTGAAATACCCGCGCACCCTCTAGACGAATTCAATATTAAAGAGATAAACTCTGTAATGCAGAATAACTTTCTTCAACAATTTCTTCTTATCAGGGTAGCTTCAATAGTTGGACACACAGGTAGTGCCCTGATCTATGAATAGGTGGCCTAATTGGTCGAATTTCAACGAACTAAGCCTGAATGACCTCAGATCACGTTTTTCATTATCATATCATTTACAGTTGCATGGAATCCAATATTCGTGTTCTTTGAAGTTGATTTAAAAGAAAACACCATGTATGGTTATAGAATGCTTCCATCTGGTAATTTAACAAACCCTATCGTTAATTTGAAACTACACTCCATGAACTTGGTTCAGTTCTTAACGCAATTCAGTTCTTAACACCGCCCAGACGATAGAACGTGTCAATGTTAATTTAATTGGCAGTTGAAGTTAATTGGAATATTGTAGGTGTGAGGAATGGGAAAAAGTCTGAAGGAAAGGTCGAATAAACGGTCAATGTGTCCTCTTTGTAGTAGAAACAACTTACATGTTGATAGGTAAGTATGTTAAAATGGGAAAACCACATGATCTTCTTTTCGTTTACCACGGCAAAGAAACAGTTAAATAAATGTGCATTTTAACATTTCCTTTGTAAACTGTTAGTATACGTGACAGTTTCGCAGTCCCTGGTGAAACGTCGCGAAATAGAAAGCTTATTGCACGGATTCCTAACCATTACCATCAAGTCTGTATGTGTTGTAAAATGGAAAAAATGTACAGTGTAGGTTGCAGATTGCTGTTCTTAACATATTACAAACCGAAGACCATAAACTATTTGGAAATCGGCTACTCTATGATGAAGTGTTGATTGCAGTACCACTGTGACAGTTCAATTTCTTAAGGCCATAGAACTTCATGATTTAAAAATAAAACAGTAATACTGAAAGGGAGTTTGAATTGCTTTAACGGTATATCAACCTGGGAAGTTCTACCAACAATTACCTGTAAATGGCTTTTTAACACAGGAAATTTAATTATTGTTTTCGAAAGATTTAAAAAGTTTATGTGAAAACATTTAAATCAACTGAAATTAAACAGAATAACAAGACAGACGTCATTAATGATACGATACCTACAACAATTAGTTGCTGCTGAAGATTAATTGTAAAGAATCGAGAAAGAATCGAGACTTTTTTAGTTACCTACATTCAGTAGTTTATGTTGTTGAGTTCACAAATATTCGTCCTAGATCAGTTTAATGGATAATTGAATCATTGTAGACATCATAAACGGCACAATTACTCGATAATATATGGTGGTGTTGTCGTAAAATAGCGATCGATATGCTGAGGTACAGTCATTACGCGGACGAATCAATACTTTCAGTAACTACTTTAGAAATTTAATTCATAAGAAAAAGAAAGACTGATTTAGATTAAAAGAATACAAATATATATGTTTGGTAAATATTCTGAAGTACTGTGTAATATATTTGTTGTAAAATCCTCTTTGATGAAGTGTTGATTACAAACCCACTGTGACAGTTCAATTTCTTAAGGACACAGAACTTCATGGTTTGAATATAAAACAGTAATAATGAAAGAAAATTTACTGAATTGCTTTAAGTAAATGATACTGAGTAGAGATATCTAGCTTGATTCCCATGTTGCTGAAGCGTTGGTCGCCTATTTAGTATCAATGTGGATTTGAACAGTTGACTGTCTAATTCGCTTACACCTTCAATTCGAAACACCTTCGCAAAATAATTAGAGAATTGTGGGTCTAATTACATAGAGTAGCGGTAATTATTTTTTGTATTATTCTATACTAGGCTACTTGTGAAGTAGAGACAAAATGTTACCTATTTTTATATTTCATCACCCTTCAGAACAAGTGAAGATGTTTCACAAATATAACTACATGTAACCCAAGGACCTGATATGCGTGGACAGGACACTTTTATTAGTGAACGTATAACGTTGCATATTAAATCAACAGCGAAATCATGTTATCCATCATGGTGATTATATGGTCTTCAGACATGTCAATTTGAAGCTTTAACTTGGTAACTGTTCTGTCTTTCACATGAAAAATACACTATTCACGCTCGTTAACTTGTCAATATAGTGTCTTAAATTTGAAGGATGCTTTATCAATTGTGGACGAAAAATATTGATTATCCGTCAGAACACCGCAACTCTAAAGATTGATAAGAAAAGATGTCGTAAAAGCGTTGATTGAAACCAACGCATTTAAACGTGTCCAGTGGTAATGACTATTTCGTTGTAAAGGTATAAAGAAGTGCGACTCGCAATGGAGGCGTCAATTATAAGTCGTTATCTCATAAGTGACAGTTAAAATGAGTTATAGAACAAATATTACATCGGTACTCTTGACATGTCATAGGATATTCCTTACTTCCCCATTAACATTACTTTTGACTCTAATTAAATTTATGCACATACAATTCAAATATTAATTTTGTCACTTTTGTCTGGAAATGTTTTCATCTGAATGCTTTTTATTTATTTTTATGGGATCCAATGACTTCACTTTTAAGTTTAGCATGATTAACTTTCTCTCGTAAGCAGTAATCTTACAGTATACTATCCTTATTTGGTTAAGTTTATTTGATTTTAGTAAATCGTTAATGGGATGTTCTTTACCAACTTCTATACACAGACTCTCATCGGAATGTCGACCGACTGGGTTACGAGGTCATGGACCCAGGAGTCACTGCCAATATTTCACCTCTTTCTACCATCAAAGCTTTTATACATTCTGTTACTACTGCTGCAAGAAACAAACAACATTATCTGTTACTGACTACATTGTCTCTGGTAACATGGGCTGTGTCTCAATTGATTCATCAGACGACATATCACGAAGGTGAACCTCCCGGAAGAGTTAAGCCTGGATATCATAATACTGTTTGCTTAATGTTCAAGAAGACGACGACCAAGAATTATAGTATACCAGTATAGTAGACTTTTGATATATTACGATACATTGATAAATTAGGAACTTTATTCCTAAAAAATACTGTTAGTGCAGTTACCAGCTATTGTCCGTCTTAGGGTTATCAAGTGCAAATCTCACCTGTGATATGATCTGGACCCTTTCCCGCTACTATACATATACATTGAATTTGAATACAAAAAGCCACTAGTCGTATTGCCAAATAAATGCCCCAAATGGGTGGTAAATCACAGATAAAAGTACTTTAAAAGTATCGCCAGTACGGCAGTACCGCAATGGTGTTATGTTTGGACCAGGAACTGAGTCCCTAAGCGCTACTTATATCGTTATTCTCGTTGTTTTTTTGGGGATGGGGGGAACTGATTATAAAATTCCAAGGCTTCTTCAATTCAAATCAGATCGGCACGAAACTTAACACAATCTATTCACAAAGTTATATTTGTGATATGACGTCATAATTTAAAAATGGCGGCTGCGTCCCCGGTCCAATAGTACACTCGGACTTGCTTAACAACAAAGATAAACATGTTAAACACAAGTGGCGACTTCAAATATTGACAGACACTGCAAAACTTGAGGTAGAAGCTAAAAAAATTTTCCACTATTCATCCCCATTAATGCATCATCAGACAGTAGAATATCGATTTTCAGTCATCTGAACCAATTTTCTATTTCGCTGTTGACGGTAATCAGCGATATGGAATGTCCCTGATAGCTATATTTATTGTCGTAAGTTTCCTCTCGGGAATTCCGGCTCTTCTCAGAAGTGGGATAATTTTTGTTTTTACCAAAATCGTTGACAGGGCCACGATATGCTATTAAAATAGTCTCTTAGGAAAATAGTGTCTAGAAAATATGAGATATCGGGATATGCGGCTAATGTTCTTAAGATAGTGGATGGCATTTACAGACTGCCAAATCAGGTATAAATGTCATTCAAAGTTTTGGAAGTGACATTCATAAGCTTGTCTGAGAACATAACTGTCAGAATGTTTGGATAGCTGTGAGTTGTTTTGCAAAGTAAATTTTTTTATGCAAACATTAAACGTAGTAAGTAAATGTAAAACCGGCCAGTTATACAAAGCTTTTATTTGAGACCTACATATTATAACAAAATAAACGTACTTTAATTCTGCGTCATAGCCAATGACCTTCTATTTACAGGAAGTAAAAATGGCATAAGAAACTCATATCATTTTCGTGAAGAAATTAAGCAGGAAGTGAATATGGCTTACTAGTAGTATAGTAAGGGCAATGTAGACCGCATTTGCACTCAATGATCTCTCGTTGTGCGTTATTATGTATGGCAGTGCAAGTCTTGCTCCGTCAAACATAATAAGGAAGGGCTTGTGCGTTATTATGTATGGTGGTGAAAGTGGGGATCCGCCGCTAGGTGGCGCTCCAGTGGTGTGGTAGGCACGCGGGGGTTGGTGTGAGGATGACATGGCAGATTTTTGTTGTGTTGTGTCATGGCGTCATACTGATGACGTGACGATCGTAGTATAGTAAGGCCAATGTATATCTTACCTTTTTGAGCGTTATAGAGTATCGTTTGGGTGTTTCTGACAGAGTGATTTCCCCTTGTTTGTGCGTTATTATGTATGGCGGTACGTAAAATTTGATTTTTGTGACCTTTTAACCTTTTAGTCCTGAATGAGGTGGCGCTAGGTGTAAAGAACTTTGGTGTGATGACCGTTGGTGTGATTATCGTTGGCCTTTGTGACCTTTGACCTTTTGGTCCTGAATGAGGTGGGGCTAGTGTCCACCCGTGATGTGGTCCGCCTGCGCGGTTTTGTTGCAGGGTGACATGGCAGTTTTTGACATGCCGTCATCAGTGACGTTGTCATGGTGATACGATCGTCTATTCAATCCACAGAGGAGGGATTTTAAGCGTGTGGTGTTTAACGTTGGAAAATAATAAAAAAATAAAATACATCAATCAAGACAGAAGTGCAAAAAACATGTCAAGATTGTGTCTTTGTAAGATGTGGGTGGCCCTAAAAAGGGCCTTTGGAATAGTTAAAAATAAAAAGACAATAAAGAAAGATAATAAAAAATATACCCATCAAGACTGAAGTGCAAAATACATGGGAAGACCTTTTTCGGTAAGATGTTGGTGGCCGTGAAAAGGGCCTTTGGAAGATTGGGTGAT
>JAUELC010185869.1:0-10923 GCA_031471745.1 Cryptochiton stelleri | reverse complement strand
ACATCTCTTAAAAGTTTTTAAAAAAAGAGATCACGTGATATCTGACATGATAATGTGTTCGTTCTAATGCTTACTTTAGCAACCCGGCAAAACGTGTACTCAGTTTATCTTATACATCTAATCATATCTACCAATATAATTCCTGAATAGCAAACGGGAAACTCTATTTACCATTATCAACGGTTTGCCTTTAACGAAGTTCTTAAAGGTTTATCATTTACCGGGTGGCGTTGTTTTATTACTGCCTCTTTGGAATGTCAAAAGCATACTGACACCTAACTCAACCCTCCATCCACTTGATCATTCTTCAACTCAATAAGGCGGGCGGTTGGGGGGAGCTTCGTGTTGCCCTGCGGGCGGTTGGAGGGAGCTTCCTGTTCTGTCCTGTGTTTGTCTTGTATATTGTCATTGTTTTGCTGCCAGTGGCGTAGGGGGTGGTTTCCTTCATCCATTGGGCTGGCGAGCCTTCATATGAGTGAAATAACCTTAAGTATGGCGTAACACCCCGATCAAACAAACAAACAAATCAAATCAATTAGGATACAATTGAGAGTATATTAATTGCAATATCTGGGACATGTCACGTAACATTAAAACAATCCAATAATACGACTAATTTTATAATCAAACATGTTCTTCACGGAGAACAGAGGAATACACTTATATTGAATAGAGTACGGGTAATAAACGTCGACCTATTTCTCTGCTTCAAGAAAAGCATTTAAAAAGGCTGGCAAATCTGATAAAGGCACCACTTGTCGGATTTATGGAGAAGGCGTATACACTTAGAACGACAGATGTGGAAAAGTCAATTACCAAAAACATAGAATCAATGCATTTTCCTCGCTCTTCGTGACATTCATCAGCTTGTGTGCGCAGAAAACAGAAAACTCTGTCCGTGCGAAAATGGTTCGGTTACTATAATACAGATGCTATCTAGAGCATTTCATAATTCAATTTCATAAACCAGGCATTAACAAGGTCAAAACACCAATTCAACATCTAATGGGCATTGACCTATCGTCGTAGAGTTTTCTGCGGATAAGGTTTATCCGTCAAGTTATAAAACATTTTCGGGGCAAAAAAGAATAACTTACTTGATCCATTTGGGTCATGATATAATAACTAAATGTCAAGTAACTTTTAGCCAGATTAAAAAGAGTTTCAAGCATGTAGATACCTTGCCGAGATCAACATATTGCTTTACATAACTTATATACGATTGATGGGAACTTATATAATACATGTTCTATCCAAACTAGCACTAAAAATATATATCAGTCTAGAAATTATATAGTCTAGACCTTGTGGTGTCTGATTACCCCCTTGTGGTGTCTGATGTTGGTCTTTTTTTCGTAGACATATTCTACAATAGGGGCTTCTTATCACATCAAGCCAAGTCCGAGCCAATTCCCCAAAGAAGGCCACACGCAATAGAAAGCCAAATAAGACCGCAAAGAAGGCAAAGAGGCCGGGCGCTCTTCCAGGAAGAAGGCAGCCCCCCGCCGCAAGCTTGCTGCCAAGGGGGAAAAGGGCAAAGCGTTAAGGTGTTTTTGCTTCAACGAAACCACTTCCTAGGGCCAACCAAACCCAGGAAAAAAACTTTCTTTGCACTTTTTTCTCCTTCACCCGCAATGTAAGCTGATTAATTAATCCTTGTTAAATTTTGGTATTTTAAAAAATTTTGTTAAAATTTTGAACGGTTTTGTTCAAAATTTTGAATAAATAAGGTATGTTTTATAATTAATATAACATCGCATGATTTAACATGGAAAACGATACAAGCCTAACTCTTTGTGTGATCGTAATCGGTCGCGTTTTAAGGGTTTAATAAAGACAATTCGGACCGAAAAACGAAAGGGAAAAACGCAATCTATTCAATGAACAATCCGGCTTCGATATCGTGGATTTAGGACATATTCGACCAACTTATTTTTACTTTAATAACTAAATAATTTTATCTTCCCTACATCGAGACCAAAGGTAACAGTGTTTGCTATTTCCTAGTATCCGTGTCTTTGGGAATTTATATAAACAAAAACGCTGTTAAGTACGGTGGCTGATAATGGCCATAGCATTACATTTGTTTTTTTCTAATTTCCACCCAGGTATAAATATTTTTATTTTTCTCAGGAATTAATATGGCAACCCAGGTAAAAATCGTTCAACCCAAGTAATTAATATTTATACCTGGGTATAAATATTTAAAGCTGGGTTGAAATATTAATACATGGGTAGAACCATTTCTATCTGGGTATATATTTCTACCTAGGTAAAAAACATGAATACCTGGGTATAGATATTTTACCCAGGTAGAAATGATTCTAAGCAGGTATTAATATTTCATCCTGGGTATAAATATTTCTACCTAGGTACAAATATGTATACCCAGATAAAAATACTAATACCTGGGTAGAAATAAGATTTTTTGTTGGACAAAACAAAGCCATCCATCTTTATTTTTACTGTTTTTGTGAATATTTCAATCCAAGTATTAACATTTCCACTCTGGTATAATATTAATACCTGGATAGAAAGTAGAAAAATGAAATGTAATTGAAAAAACATAGCAGCGACCCGTATCAGCCAGTCCAATAGTTATCATTAAAAGATTTCGCGTTTTATCAGCCGAAAATGTATTAGTCCACTGCCCTAGAACCGAATAGTCGTGTATGATTAATATGTAAGCGTTTACCTTCGTTCATACATTAATTATTACGATTAAGTCAATATTTAGATATTAATTTGTTTGGATTGGGGAGAGTTCGTGATTCCCCTCTGTAAACCTCAGGAAGTCGAGTGGCACTTTCCTAAGATTATAATTAATGTTTCATATGGACTACGTGATCGTGTTAAAACGTGGTTACTAAAAACTGTTTTCACAATGACCACTTGTTGTAGGTATTCGAACAAGGCCTGTACTACACTGATCGGAGTGTTACTTAATATGTTATATGATTGATTGATTGGTGTTTTACGCCAGATTCAGCGGTATTTCAACTACACTGTGGCGTGAGTATTCTACAAATTTAATATATAATATAATTTTCCATGCGAATACAAATTTGGTCGAATAACAGGCTGTATGTCGTGATGTTTATTATGGACTTTCTCATCTCATACACCCTGCTAAATTTAAACAATATGTATTTACAACTTTTGGGCTTAATATCATTGTAATATATTTATGATTGAGAAATGGGCTTGTTCAGGCCAGCTTTCGCTTCCCTGCCTACAACTGTGTTTCCAGGGATACATTCAATAAGTAAGTTACAACCGCTGTAAATAATATCTTGCCTTCTGTGTCTCTGCCACCTGTCTAATAAAATATCAATTTATGTAAGGGTTAGAACATGAGCTCGAAGTGTTTCATACGGGGTAGAGACCGCTTGGACAAGTTGATTTGACATATTTCGGGCGTAGCTCGAGGGATGTCATATCAACTTTTCCAAGCGGTCTCTACTCCGTCTGAAACACAGAGAGCGAGGGTTCTAACCTACTTAAATAATGACCCTATTGTTCGCCGCGAGTGCGAGGGCCCACGGAGCCGATATGCTGTGGCGTCCTGTTATTTCAAGTCGATGTCTTGAGGCCGCCTGCACAAAGAGCGCACAAATCAACTCAGGGATAAGTTTAAGGCAGATCCTGCCTTATTGTTATATCGATACCGAACACAAGCACCTGGCAAACCTCTTCCTCAAAGAATTAATTGTAAAATTAGAAAAATTCAATTGAATTATGTAGGATATGTTACGATAACAGAATAACATTGTCGTTCATTTAAATCCAATATAGCAGCAAATTTTGTAATCAAACATCTTCATAGCGTAGAATAGAGGAATATACTTACTACCGCTGGAGAATAAACGTTGACTTTCTGCACTACGAGAAAAGCATATTTTTCCAGCTTTTGTTATAACAAAACCTAGGGAATCCGATAAACGCTTCGCTTGTTTGATTTGTAGGGTAGGACGACATATTTAGTTAAGCAATCTATGAAAGTAAATTGCTTAAAGCATAGAATCAGTGGATATCATTCGCTCTTCTTTTACTCGAACTCAAACAATACACTTTCTAACCAAACTAAGCCCGGGATAAAGTATTTCCAGCGTTAATTGGTCAATATACTGTCTGAGGTCACTCTTGTTCTGGTCTGACATATACAATATTCGTTAATCAAAGAACTCATTAGGGGTCCTGAGCCTTTATGACAGCAACTCTTTTTTAATCGTAAGGGTTTTTTTTTTAATTCTGCACCGTGTTTGTTACTTAATATCTCAAAAACCCTGCAGCCATTTTGAAAGCTCTGAAAACCTTAAAAAAACTTACTTCCCCGAAACGGTTTAAGATATCAAATTGAAACTTGGTATACATATAATTCGGCAAATGGCGCACAATTTCATCATAAGACATTTCGGAATTTTATGCAAATTAGGTCTCCAGAGGACCAATAGAAATGCTCCGTTTTCCAAGATCTCATATTAGCAAAAAATAAGTCGTTTCATATGAAAGCAGGGACGCTGAACACGATAGTTACCTTAAAATTGTATAATCTTAACCATAATGGAATTGGAAGCCAACATTTTTAAATTTTGGATGCTCGGTGTAGGCGAATAGTTAGCACAGCTATATGGCGGAGTAAGGTCCTTCAAGTACAGCGAAACGATGTCTGAAAGACGTTACTATTCTGGCCAGCTACTGTGAGACACACTCTTCACGCAAAGGACGTTTAAATAGCATTTACCTCATTATGAGGTGTTTATTGAAACACAAAATACTACCTACACCAATATTCTGTTAGTCTTTTACACTTCTGAAATGGACTTTAGTTTGTTTGATTGGTGTTTAAGGGTGCTCAATGACATTTCACTTATATGACGACGGCTCATCCACTTTTTACTCTACCTTGTTTAACCCGGTGGAAAACCGGAGAGGATACCTCGTAAAAACCACCCCCGCGGTCACCTTGTATATCATCTGCCACGGTTCCACTGGGCGACTTAAACCCTTACGGCACATCGATGGAGGACCAGGAATTAAACGCGCTAACCACCGAGAAACGACGGGGGCCCGAAATTGAATTTAGAACTTGGACAGTGCCAGTCAACACCTTAATGGATTAAGTTCCAATTTGGAATAATTATAATAATTTTCCTACGGTCCAATTTGTAAAAGGATTTTGATAGGGCGTTATTACGACAAAATAAGCTAGTCTCTTGTATCAGAAGACATTTTTAAATGTTATGCCAGGGGCCAATCAAAGCTCCTAAGAACCCCGGCATTGCTAGTACCTATATTTAATAATTGATTTTTAAAAGTGATTTGCAGAGGTAGGACTACCGCCAGCGGCTGGAAGAGACAACGTTACGAAGGAATATAAATTCTTAATTGATCGGATAGAAATAATTATCCAATAAACACAAATCTAAATCAACTCTTCTGAAGTTTATATGTTTATATTTTCATAAAGACTGAAGAATGTTTCTTCTTTAGCCATCAAAAGAGACTTTTAAATGTGGAATCTGTTTGAAGGACTCTTGTTGTTTTCCCAATCAAACTGACTTGGTCGATAATTGGACGGGAATAAGGTTGATTTGGGGAGAGTTCAAGACTCCACTCGGTACTTCACATAAAGTCCCTGGATTATAATTAATGTCTTCTATGGGTCGTGTGGAAGCATTGTTACAAATGTTTTCACTGTGACCAATCCGTGTAAGATATTTGAACAAGTGTGGTGATAATTTAGTCAATTTAATGTAATATACATGTAACTGGTCAATTCGGTTGCTTTTCCCAAAATCTATGACTTGTTAAAAAAGGTTACTATCATAGGGAATCAATCTTTAAGCAATATTTTTTCTCTTTTGTGTCTCACAGTCCTGTCTAATTATATTATAGTTATACCCCCGCCAAAGCGCACCATTTGTCCGTCCGTCACACTTTGGTTTCGGAAGCATATCTCGAGAACCGTTCAATATTTATAAACCAAGCTTTATACATACTTCAATCAGGTACTTAAGTGTTGCCTTTTGCCATTTTTTTCGTTTATACAGCGCATAAGTAGTTTGCATATCGCAATTGTATAAGTCGAAGGTTAATATGTGCCTTACTTTGGTTTCCGGAGCCTATCTCGAGAACCGTTCAATTTTGTTTAAACCAAACTCTATATATACGTTATCAGGTACTTAAGTAGCGCCTTTTGCTATTTTTACAGCGCATTACTAATTTGCATATTGCAATCATATAAGTCAAAGGTTAATATGTGCCATATTTTAAATGGTTTCTAGAGCATGTGTCGAGTACCTTTCAAAAGTTTAAAATCAAACGTTATGTGCACTTTAATCAGGTACTTAAGTTGTGCCTTTTGCTGTTTTCACAGTTCTACAGCGCATACCTAATTTTGATATTGAATATAGAACCGTTCAATATTGCTTAACCAAACGTCGGACGCCTGCTTCTCCTTTGATGTACTGCACAGTTTTAAGTATCCCAGTGGACCGGAGGTATATTAGGGAGTCACACCAGGTTAAACATAGTCAAGCACCAGGTGACTCCAGCTATCACGGGAGTGGTTTTTCGAAGTGTCCTCCCGGTTTTTCCGTCGTATTTAAGTAAGGCATATCAAGTGGACAATCCGTCGTGATATATGTTGAATATCCGTGAGTACGACTTTAAACACCAAATGGCATGAAAAAAAACAGACTTGTTATTAAATGAGTCAATGTATGATAAAACACACATATCTATTGTAATAAATACTACCTGGGAGCTGAAAGCAAACGACTAAAATATGTTTTAATTTATCGAAGATATAACAATAAAATCAATTTAAAGTGGATTATTAACAAAACGTAAAAGTGGTTTGAATAAGCTTCATAATTGATGAACAATTGTACGCTATTTTGTAGGTCTCAAGGAAGAGTGTGTTACGATAAACGATTAAATACTTCCACTGTAAGTTCCATATAGTATTATGCTTATATTATACGGCAAGCAAATTTGTATCTCTTCATTTATAAAAAAAAAAGTATATATTATACGGTTGATAAGAGAGTTACCCTGTAACCTAATCATTTTGTATTGAAGTTTTGGTATCATATATATCTGCAGGGGTATGTGAGCTGTGCTCACTTCTGCTCTTGTTTAAGTTAGTGTCTTATGTTCATGGACATGAACAGTTGACGTTTCCGGATTTGGTCTCGCATGAGAAAAAAACACCAAAATAAAGTCAATATTTGTTTAAAAAAATAGCTTAAACAGTTTACATGTATGATGAACAATGGTAAATTAGTGAAAGAAAATTGTTTTTATTAATTATTGGAAATAATTGAAACTTGGATGTATTCAAATGACCATGTCAAACAACCAAATTGTTCATAATTAACAATATCCAATCAATAAAGGGATATTGTTATCATTATTTAGTAAGATGTAATAATCTGGGATGTCTTTAAAAAAAACATGTTCTGATTGAATGTGTAAAATGACATTTAACATTTCAGAACAGTAGAAATAGGAAGCGCTTGGGGCACATGGATATAGAAAACAGACTTAGACTTTGGGTTATATGTAGTAGGTAGGTACAATGGAGACATCACGAGAGCGGGGGAGATTCCTGTTTCACCATCTGCTTTTGTTCTGAAAAAGATAGTGTAAGTAAGCCAAACGGGAATAGAAAAGATGTAAAGATTAAGGCTTAAGATGATTAAGGCACGGGCGTCCTTCGGTTTTGTCAAACGAAACCGTAGAGTATACAAAATATGATAGTTCTAACTCTGAAATCTTAGATTCGATAACGGATTGCTCTCCTTTAATGATCCTGAAAAATTCCTCATTTGGATGGAATTTTCCTGTAATTCGATTAATTCTGTGTAATGCAATCCTTCGAAATAATTGGCGGAAACACACAAGAAAAACTCCATTTTACTCATCTGACGGCGGCATCTTAGTGCTGCATCGGAGACAATATCAAACACGGTCACCCGACTGGTTTCTCCACCCAGATCTTACTTCTTAAAATTTAGATAACGTAATTGCTATCTGGAATTTGTCACGGTAATATAATTAAAATGAAGTTATTTTCGGACCCATGCAATTTAGCGACCAATCAATATAATCAAACATGTTTTTCTTGTAAATAGAATAAAGCACTTAATTTCTGTAGAGTAGAGCTAATCAACTTAGACTTTTGGTCTGCTACAAGACGGGAATGACAAAAGATTGCACAGCTGTCGAATGCACACTTTGCAGAAATTGCGGGGTATTCATACCAACTTTGAACGATACATTTTGTTCATATTTACGCAAACAACGATTCCATAGAAAGCCAACTGTAAAAATATAGAATCAATGCAGTTTCTAAATCATTTATTGGAGTTGGAAGCAATACGAGCGTCCTAGTTTTAAATGACATGTTTCTTAAAATTAGACTTCAGTGTACCACTTTGGACAACTTGCCTAAGTTCTGTTTATGGATCATATAGGATAATTCAATAACAGCTTAAAGAAACAAGTTAAACTAAACTTGTATTTACATTTCTAAAACATACTCCATCTGTCAAAGTTAAGCCTTTATTTCGTGCTACTCAGTGTTCGTCAGTCTATATACAAATCATACTATATTCCTAGCCAAATTCGACAACAGTTCCTCAATAAATCTTCTGTCCATTATATACCCTACGAAATCAGCATATGTAAATCTGTATTGGCCTATATTTCATACGAATCTGTTTATTTTGTTTATATTTTATACCTGTCTTAGGTCCACGACAATGGAACGGACTACCTGATACCATTATACAGATAATCCTTCTTTGTCTTTATTTAAGTCGTTTATCAAAATTTTCTCACTAAAAGTAATATATCCTGTCACATATATACTATTATATCCATTATATTATTTTGTTCATGTAATGTCAACTCTAATATAAGCAACATTTGCATATATGACTTTAAATTTATATGGCACTGTAGTTGATCTTACTACACTTGACAAGCTTTTCGTTGACAAAATTAATTAACCATGTATACTGTATCTATTTTCAAAGATAAATCGCACTGATGTCGAATAACTGATGTCGTTTGTATACAGCATGTAATAAATCATCATACGTTACTTGTTTTATTTCTTGCTGCAATAGTATAAATCTAACAGACTTTATTCCCACAATTACAAGTGATATACATTAGTTTTTTAATATTTATTTTAATTAACCTTATTTTACTAATTCTGTCTAAACACAAGCAAGTCACATATCAGACTGTACAGAGTCAAGGCTGCCCACACTCTTCTGGATATCTAGTTTCCAAGACCGCTTTTCATCGTTGATCGAATTTAAACACGGTACATCTTAATTACAAATACAATCAATGAGCTTTAATGGTCATGGGCTAATTGATTGTGATGTAGGTATATGGTATATATTTCAATGACCGATTAAATTGGACAACACACATAAATCATGTTTATTCTAGAAATTAGTGTGTCATTAATCACATTAAATCATCAATAAATAAATAAAAACTATGCTTATCTCTACTATTCTCTCATCCATCAATGTATTGCTTACGGCAATGTTCTTTGGGGAAGCACATATCCAACCCACCTTAAACCGTTGGTAATCCTGCAAAAACGAGCAATTCATAATATAACTCTATCTCATACGAATCCTTTTTTTCAACAGCGCAATGCCCCCAATATTCCATCAAGAAAAACATGCGTTAATCTTATATTGTATATTGTATGGTTTGTTTTACGTATAAACAATGTCAACCATTATGTTTGCCAATATTGTTTGTTTTTTTTTTCTAAGCTTTGCTGGGATAGAACAAGCTCGTTGAGTTTTATTCGCTCTAATGTATGTATTACATGTATTACATATTTTGGTAAATAAATAATTAATCAATCAAAATTAATCTCTAACTTATAATTAAACATGGGCATACATGTACGCTTTGTTCGCAGTCTGGCAAAGCAGCTCTGGATCATTACAGCTAAATTGTTGAGTAAGATGCTTACAGGGAACCTTTCCCAATAAATTCCATATATTTAAAGATATATCCCAATATTTTAATTGTGAATCTGCTGGTAACCATAACAGAGAATCAATTACTTTGAACACAGTTTAAACACATTGAAATAAAAGAGAGATTACGCAAAACAGTTTTATGGGACGTCGACATCGGAATGTTATCAAACGTTCATCCTAAAAATTGATTTGTTTCATTCCTCGTTCAACCTAAACCAACAGTTAATCCACCATATCCGTATCAATTCAAGACGCGTTGACAAAGGGGAGATAACCAATTCAATAAAGGTAGGGTATTTGAGCTCTATTATCCCCAATAAGCGTAATCAAATCTCAAAACGAAATATTAAAAAACACCCCGAAAACATCTTGGGTTTCAACACAATTGATCGAATTTCACAATTTGGGAATGAAAAATTCTAAATGTGACATTTAATTTCTTCTCACTCAATCAATCATTATTAAAATTAATTGATTTATTTCCGGTTAAGATCCACGTGTTTAAATCAGATCAACGGTGTAAAGCAGTCTTGTAAATTATTGAAATTTGATTGCCAGAATAATGTAGGCAGCAATGTCACGGTAAAGTCAGATATGTCACTTGTTTGTGTATAGACAGAATCATTCTCTCAGCAGTTGGAATTGAGACATCCTAATCGAATCATTGCTATATCACACTTGAGATTTTAAGAAAAGAAATCGGATGCGCGTTTTTCCTCTGTTTCAAATTAAATAATAATCAGGTGATCAGCTTAACATTGAGCTGTCTTTAAGATAACTTTGAGCAAATTTCTTTAAATTACATGGGCCCCGCACACAAGAAGGCCTCGCACTTGGGTAATCTGATCTAGTCTGGTAAAGTGAAACTGCAGCTGCCTGTGAACCTGGAGGCCCG
>JAUELC010185758.1:0-10923 GCA_031471745.1 Cryptochiton stelleri | reverse complement strand
TTGCGTTATTACAGAATCACATGAGTTTAAGATATTTTTCTCAAAAGTAAAAGTTAGAGACTTTCTGTTAATTCCAACCCCAGATTAGTAGGTTAAGTGACAGTTTTAAAATAATAAACAATTAAGAACTAACAATTCTGGCAAAAATTGTTAATTGAAGATGTGTCAATGTCGACGATAATTAGCCCTGCCCATTACAAAATTCAAAATGTTGACTCGTGGTACGATCAAAGGCTTGCTGAATACATATGAGGAAAAATAGCCGGCCCTCTGCGTTGAATTCGAATTATGGCAGGATTTCTCCTGGCTCGTACAAGCCTTATATCAGTTTAATTTTTTTTTTATTCCCACATAACTGTTTTCATTTATGAACAAACTTCAACAATTTTTAAAATCGAGGCAATCAGAATTTGTTGGTAAATTCTAAGTTTGGCTGCGTATGTGACTTTAATCTCTAAATTATCTCCAATTTTACAGAAGATGGTTTCTGGCTAGTGTGGAGCAGCTGGTCGGAATGTACAGTTTCGTGCCGAAATGGATCCCAGCAACGGTCACGTCATTGTAACCCAGACTAAGCATGGCGGTCAGAATTGTGCAGGAACATCGAACGAACATAGACAGTGTAACACTCAGCATTGTCCTGGTAAGACGTTAATGTAATAGCTTGGTAATATCAAATAATTGAATGCTGGAATTAAGTCTCCATGCAGACACATCAAAACCGTGTTTGCATCTAAATCTCGTTGGAACTACCACACCAACATAACAGAATGGGTTTTAAAACTAAGATCGATACAACTTTTGATATCCCAATTTGATATCGCAAAACATATCTATGTGACTTCTCACAGACCGTCCAGTGAATAAGAACCACGAAACGGAAAGAGTGAACAGAAAACAATACTTATCTTACATATGGAATCGGTCTCATGCTATTTAAAACAGAGGAAGCACCGTGGTTCTTACCAATACTGTTAAATGTGATATAACATATCTATCGGTGTATTTGTATGCTTATCAGATTAATTATCTTATAACTTGAATTGTATTTTCAGTTGATGGTTATTGGCTATTGTGGACAGACTGGTCGGCATGTTCAGTGTCTTGTGGAAATGGTATCCAGGCACGTGACCGGCTCTGTAACTCACCTCGGCATGGTGGTGTCAACTGTTCCGGGTCAGACACAGAATCCAGACTCTGCAGTGTCCACCCATGTCCAGGTAATTAGAAAGAAGTGGCTACATCTGGTACACCTCTTACAAAAAACTGTTTTGACAGAAAGTCTACCAGAAGTCAGGTTGAAAGAAACCAGAATATTAAGAGGATGCTTCACTTGCATGAGAGTAGGTGGGCTGGTGGCGAGGAAGGTCAGACGGGGCTTTGAGGTCTCACTACTAAAAGATGGAATTGACTGAACGCTTACAAAGAGGGAGGCACAGTGAACAGTGTAATAGAGCGTTTAGTACATTCAGGAAATCTCGGTTCAATCCTGATCTAAGTCAAAACTCACAGAATCTATCAGAAGACACAGTGTTAAGACCAATACAGTGTTTAGTCGTGACACTTTGGTGACATAGTAGGCTACCATTCTTTCACAGGCAGACACACCCGTCGTATGGGTGAAATAATCTTTAGTATGACCTAACAAAAACATAGTAAGCACTATATGTGCCTATTTTAAATAATACATTATCCGAGTTATAAATGCTGATATAAACCTTAACAACGTGATCTTTGTTAGTTTTCACACGATTCCTTCCCCTTGCACGACTTGGTCTGCACTGGTTAATTGTATTTATGGTTTGGCATGGTTTCTCTTCTTGATTTTGAACGTAAATGATATGCTGTTGGCAGTCTCGTTTTATGCAGTTACTAATATATGAAGTTGAATAATTAACAATTTTCCAATTCAGTTGATGGTTTCTGGTTGTCCTGGGCCCACTGGTCTAACTGTAGTCGAGTGTGTGGTAAAGGGTTACAGAAGAGGATCCGGCGCCAACGACAATTGCTCCGCGACAATTGCTCCGAAAAAACAACAATTGCTCTGCGACAATTGCTCTTGCGACAATTGCTCCGACGACAATTGCTCCGACGACAATTGCTGCGTCGCCGGAGCAAATGTCGCCGCAGCAATTGTCGCCGAAGCAATTGTCGTCGGAGCAAATGACGCCGAAGTAATTGTCTTCGGAGCAATTGTCGCCGGAGCAATTATCGTGGATACGTTGTAGAATTCAACTGACCTCATGAAATAAACGAACTAAATGCTCTGACGAAAGTGAGCCTAATCTAAGGGCAGCGGTATTGAACACACTAGTAACATTTCGATGTCCTGCTCCGCTGCAGTGCTGATAGATTTATTAGTATTTCCGATTTTATAGCTATCATTAACATAACATAAGAACAGCCTTTCGGCCAACAATCATATGCCAGAACTCCAAAATATCAGTTTCTAATGCATTGTTTTCATGCCAAATTTTGAACTATTTCCAGTTGACGGTTTCTGGTTGTCATGGTCCCCGTGGCCTAACTGTAGTCGAGTGTGTGGTAACGGGTCACAGGAAAGAACCCGTATCTGTAACCATCCGCAACATGGTGGAATGAACTGTACCGGAAGTCAATCTGAAGACAGAGAATGTAAAACAAACACATGTCCAGGTAATGAGGAGAATTATTTTAAAACTGTTGGATATTAACATGCATTTCCTTGTTAACCTTAAAGTATGAAATAAAGGTGACATTAAAATTGTTAATCGAGAATTTGAGACATCTTTAAGTGGCATTTAGAATTTAGAATTTGAGAACTAGCATTTAAGAAGGAACTTCTCATGAAAAAGTAGTTATGACAACGGTGGATTGTATTTACTGAGGGAAGATCGTTGACGAGAAAGGCATGGGTTGTGGCAGACATTATTTGTTCAGAGTAAATCGATCATTCATGTAACATCTAAACAAAATTGAGAAGCTCTATTTCCAGAAGCACTAGGGAGACCATCGCAACACACAAACAGTGAATACATAGAGTATACCTACTTAACACGATACCTAAATAATGATCGGTTTTGACAGGGTGTCGATGTTTTGAAGGCTATTTTAACATACAAAATATAGAAAGTGGACCTGCATGTAGTAAGTCGGTCGGATTACTTAGGTTTGTGGTATATCAAGGGCTCAGAATAAACAGGTTCTAATGTAGATATTTTCTGATGTCTTACCAAAATAACCAACAGTACTTAAATGTCTTCAGTCATTTCTTCCTTTTCAACAAACTCGAATGCGAACGAATCACAGCTACAATGTCAACTATGCATAGCCAGCGAATAAAGTGCATGAAAGGTTATTTTCTTCTGATATCGTTTCTGATTTTATCTTTATCTAGTTGGTGGTTTCTGGTTGTCATGGGCCCACTGGTCGAACTGTAGTAGAGTGTGCGGTAATGGGTTACAGGAGAGAATTCGTATATGTAACCCAGCACAACACGGCGGTCTTAACTGTACAGGAAGTCATTCTGAAAACAGGGAGTGTAACACACACCCATGTCCAGGTATTAGTAGAAACATTCTCCATAGCTATTTTCTACATACAACGGTTATAGGTCTAATGTCCAACTGTAACGTTTTGGTACATGATTTCTAATTGTATTCTGTGCCTTGGCTTGTCCGTGCCTGGCATTTCTGAAGAAATTTGTTTTACAGAAAACTGCTTAAAGTGTTTTATATTTAACAATATCATTCGATGATTGATCAAGTATTCATTAAATGACCAGTAATCGAATGCTATTGTTAAAGGCTGGTTACAATATTATTACGAATAATTAATTTGGTAGACGTTAAATACCTTCCTTTGTATTTGACTCCTATAACCACACACTGATGATCATACACGAGGGGCGAATGATAAGTTCTGAGCCCCAGGATGTTATCTTTCTGCATGGCTATTCATGGACTATATAAGGACAATTCTATTACCCTTCAAGTTTTTGTTACTACGTGAAAGGAACGAATTGGCACTTTGCCATAAGACCATTGTTTGAAGCAATATATCACCTTTTTCACGCGCACAATTTACGTCACGTTTTGTGTTTTCCATGCGAGTCCATTCTTTTAAAGGGGAATAGTATAAAAAGCAGACGACAAAACAAAAACAACACATGTACCCCTTCGCTGACTGTGCGTTATTACTTCGCCCAACAATTAGTCACGCCACGCGTAGTTGGAACGTAAACACAGGACTCGCCTAATGCAATTTGGCGAGGGATGAAACAGTTCTACAGAAGTGACAATTCTCCCGCTTTAAGTGATAAATGTCTATGAAAAATATCCCGGACAAGTAATGGAATAGAAATAATGTTTCCCTAAGCGACGTTAGACGTCGCTTAGGGAAACATTATTTCTTAAACAACCAACAATCCGCGCCATTTAATCAACTTCCTTATAAGTGGTAACACGTAAAAGTAGACAAGGGACAGTGATTTTTGTAAAGTGGACAAACTTGACGAAAGAGCTGTAATTAAATATCTACACAAAAGAGCCTAGCATCAATGGCCATGATCATCATACTATGAGTATACGGTGGCACCACTAGGACAGAATGTCCTTTCTTAATGTGCCACTATTAAAAGGTAGGCAGCGAAATTAAAGCATGGCAAGAGAGAGAGTCTTGAAGGTGAGCCCCGTCCAGGAATGTCTGTCGCTGCAAATGGTTGAGAGAATTTTCGTCAACGTGATGGGTGACCGATGAATCAAAGATCAACCTATTGCTGACACTATTAATTTCTCCGGAATTGCTTAATTCTATATCATCACGGTACATCTAGCAACGAAGAAGTTTTCAGCCACTTGAATTTCTAGACTTCTGAAACCTCATCATACGCACAATTTAGGCTTACAATGTAGGCTTACAATATGTCAGAGGGGAAAAATAATGTTGTTGAAACTGATCCTGAAAACTACTTGCAACAGTCTATAAACAGATGGGATCATCTCTGCCAAAGAAGGAGAATAGCTAGTCCATCAACGGTAAAGGTTATGAAATATGATAATGGTAGACCACCGTGATAAGAGGCAGAAAATCACCGCAGCATCTGAGACAGCTTCGGGAAAACAATTTAGACAATACGACGTGAAAAGTTAATACGGTTGTTCTGCTTCATCAAGACAATGCTTCATTACACACATCAGTCATCGCATGGCTGCTGTAAATGAATGTGGCTTTGAGCTTATCCAACACACACCTTATTTTCTGATTAATTTACTGTTGTATCTAATCCCATCGGGTCAACAGTATTCTGATCAGAAATTGTTTCTCTCCTTGCTTCCTTTCACATTTAAATTCCTTGAATTACTTATTAGACATAAATCATCATCTGGTGCCCCAGTAGCACTGCTGTAAACCAGCTTATCTCTTTGTTTACTGCTTACTTTAGATGGTACCCGTTTCACCGTACTTAGGCTATGCATTATCAACAGGGACATATAGCCTACAAAAAGCTGCATTCAAGCCTTCAGTACTTAGATTACTTTACAGGAGGAAGCGACGAGAGAATAATCTGTTTGAGACACTCTTAGACGCTCAGAGTTTCGTAGGCAGCACACTTTTATTATCTGCATGGTTGTTGTCACACCGTTCGGTTTATTTGTTATGTCTTGTCTTTGATTAATTATATTGCCCATACTTCCGTATTTTTCTGATACTGTATTTAAATCTATATATCTAAAAGGGGAATGATTTGTACTTTCTCTAAAAGTTGACGGTTTCTGGTTTTCATGGGCTCCTTGGTCTGACTGTACCCGAGTGTGTGGCAACGAATCACAAGTGAGGACCCGGGTATGTAACCCCCCACAACAGGGTGGACTTAACTGTGCAGGAACTCATTCTGAAGACAGAGAGTGTAACACACAGCCATGTCCAGGTAGGTCATAAACTGTGACTTAATCTGTATCTGGTCTTTTTTATTTGTTTTATAAAGAAATAAAATAATGCACATAAACGATAGAAAACACAATGTCATCCAATTAGTCCAGACTGTCATTTATTAAAAAGGCATAACACAATGTCGTTTTTATTTTGTGGCCAAATTTACCTTCCTTTCAACCATTACACTGTTGTATCATATCGATTAAACCAGTATTGTGTTATCCTAAGCTAAAATGATCGGAACATAACAAAAATAAATTTTAAAAAAGCTAAAATCTTTCGAACCCTCATAATTATCTTTTGCTTAACCCGGCTCAATATGATTTCCAGTGGATGCGTATTGGTTATCGTGGACAAAATGGTCAAAATGTAGTCTGTCTTGTGGGAATGGTACTCAGCAACGAACACGTGATTGTCATCCAGCAAAACATGGCGGCCTCGCATGCGAGGGAGATAACTCTGAATCCAGGACTTGTAGCACACATCATTGCCCAGGTAATTATTATAGAATAGTCTTGATCCACTGTCTGGGTTAATTCATTTTCTTTTTCAGATTCAGAAGTTTAAAAATATGATGGCAAATAAACATTACAAAAAATGTGATAGTTCTTTCTTAAATTTTTCTGGTTAAAATGTTGACGCTTTTCATTTCATAGTTGATGGTTTCTGGTTACCCTGGGTGGAATGGTCTGAATGTTCCCTTTCGTGCGGTAATGGGACGCAAGAGCGTACTCGTGATTGCCATCCGGGACAATATGGTGGCGCAAACTGTTCCGATGTTACAATGGGAATGAGAGAATGCAACATACATCCTTGTCAAGGTATTTTTTGATGACTTAGTACTTTACTGTAACAAATGATACACTGAAGATCGTAGTTTAAGATGTTTTTGCCCATGGCCTACATCATTTGCTGGATAGAGTGACAATATTTAAGATGGACTGTTTCATTGTATTATATAATAATCAATAATGCCGACTACCAAACAATACTTCAGACATTATTTTATACATCAATCTTGAAGTGGAACGAGCAGAGAAATAAAGAGAAAAGTTGTTACAACCAATACTGACATGAATACTTTCATATCGAATTACAATTATAGGTTAACAATTGTTACATTGGCTTTAGAGTATAACAGGTCTGAGATTTACACAGGAGTTTACGGACAGAGGTGGGAGGCATTAACCCAAGGGTATTTCCATAAACTTCATTTCACAGCAAGCTTACATCTTCTCCACTTCGCTTGATACAAAAACTATCACTAATATGCTACCCTTCATTTCACAGCAAGCTAACATCTTCTCCACTTCGGTTGATACAAAAACTATCACTAATATGCTACCCTTCATTTCACAGCAAGCTAACATCTTCTCCGCTTCGCTTGATTAACAAACAATCACTAAAATGCGACCCTTCATTTCACAGCAAGCTAACATCTTCTTCGCTTCGCTTGATTAACAAACAATCACTAAAATGCGACCCTTCATTTCACAGCAAGCTAACATCTTCTTTGCTTCGCTTGATTAACAAACAATCACTAAAATGCGACCCTTCATTTCACAGCAAGTTTACATCTTCTTCGCTTCGGTTGATACAAAAACTATCACTTATATGATATAAGCTTTCTCAACCATTAGCAAAATATTACTTATTTGAATTTCATTTACTTTGGCTTTAGTTGTTATTGTTTCAAATCACGCACACAGAAAAGAACCATGCTAGCCTTTTGTTGTCAATGGAATAAAATCTATAGTATACGACAAAGCTTACATTCCTGTATGCACCACTGACATCTACCGGCACAAAATAAAGAAAATGGTAATTGGTTCATTCCATGACAAAGCTCCCAAACAATCAATAACTCGGGTGGCCCATCTGATTCTGTTTAAATTTGGCACACAAAAAATGTAATGTTTGTACCAGTGGTAAAAGTGATCAAAATGTTACAGCACCATTGTCACACTTTTTAAAAAACTCAATTCTTGCCTATTTTTTCATGAAGCTAGAATTACAGCTGCTGATAAAGATCTCAAGAGTTTGATTAAATATTGTGTAGACTCACGATATGACTTCCTATTTATTCTAAGATATGAACCCTTCTTAGTTCTAACATATGAATCCTTACTTGTTCCAAGATATGACCGTTTGTTGTTCTAAGATATGAATCCTTCTTTGTTCTAAGATTTGAACCTCCTTTGTTCTAAGATATGAATCCTTATTTGTTCCAAGATATGAATCCTTCTTTGTTCTAAGATATGAACTCTTCTTTGTTCTAAGATATGAATCCTTATTTGTTCTAAGATATGAATCCTTCTTTGTTCTAAGATATGAACCCTTCTTTGTTCTAAGATATGAATCCTTATTTGCTCCAAGATAGGATCCCTTCTTTGTTCTAAGATATGAATATTTATTTATTCTAAGATATGACTCCTTATGTGTCCAACATAAATTATTTTAATCCTGTAAGACGTTTTAAGCTTTCGACAATATTTAAGTAAAGTACATGTTGACCTACTTCTGGGTTGATATGTAACTTATCTGTATAGTACTCAACGTGCATATATCTGAAAAAATAGACCAATAATCTGTACAAGTGTGTCAAGGCACATGCTTGTCAATACGCTAGTCCGTATGTTGACAAAAGTCTGAAATTTACCATTTTTACATTTATTTTGTGGTGGACCGTTTGACCATTGCAGCAATAATTGCAGCAATTATTAAATATTTGAAATTTAATGTTTTGAACGCAAAAAGAATTATTATGTTAAACGTTTTGTAAACAAATGTTTTTTGTTTTTTTTAAATAATAAAACAAAATGCTATTAACAATTGACGACAACTGGAGTGTATTTTGCTGCTGTAATATCATTTGACAAGGCTATTTCTCTGTATTTCAGTTGATGGAGTATGGGAGTCCTGGTCTGAGTGGAGTGCCTGTTCACTCACCTGTGGCGGAGGAATTAAACTACGAGAGAGGACGTGTGATGGTCCCCGTCACGGAGGACAAACTTGTCATGGACCAGTCACTGACCGACACACGTGCAATACTAACCCGTGTCCATGTATGTTAAGCGCTCTTCAGCTGAAATGGTTGATTGTACCTAAAAAATACCCCCCTGCTTGCATGCTCCTTCCACCCCAAGATATATTTCCTTTCCATTGTTATCTTCCCTCCCTCAAAATCCTATTCATTCCACCCTACATATTTTGTAACGTGTCGCAATTGTCATTATTTTTATGAATCCTTGTGTGACTGTTCAAAGAAATCGCCATCATCTGCTCTTTGAACCGTGACCGAAACTGTTTCTTTTCGATGGCCAGAATATATCGCTTCGCGCTTAACCCACGGTGCACATCCCTTCATTCAAAAACCTAGTGTAATAATAATTGTATTAATCTTGCAATACATTTTTGTTGCTGCCATGAACATGTTCTTAAAAGTGGGGATATTTAATAATATGGAAAGAACGTAAAGCATTGGGCGAATTAAAATCATTTTGGCGTCTTGAATTCATTACTGTGTATTTGTGGGAACTCTGGCGTTTTGGATACCTGTCCATATAAGGTAAGGATTATGATATGTAAAAATGTTATTGTTACAGCTCATTCCTAATCAGTTACGTGATTGAAGTCCAAAAGTCATGTCTCTGCCGCGATACATATATGCCTACTCTAGGTGATATGTTAATAAGTAATTAACCACATTGTCTCATGGGCATTTAATCCTCACGTTTCAGCCATCCATCATCAATGTTTCACACTTTCACTGTTGCACCGTTGTTACAAGTCTTAATATACAAAGGTATTTTTACAAAATGCAAACCCATTTAATCAATTGTTATATATCTGCATGAAGATAGAATAAAAATGTATTACCGAAGCGTCTTGAATTGACCCTGTCGTTTCCGTACACTCTGTAAATCCGTCTAATCACGTTTAAGACTTTTTTTTAATTTAGTTTGGTATGTAGTTAAAACTCATTAACTTACAAAACAAATAATGTTAAAAGTGTTTACTGGTCTTTAATACAGGAGGCCAACCACTCAGCAAGCTCATTTCAACCACGGGTACTTGTTGTTTCAGTGGATGGTGTTTACCAGGATTGGTCAGCGTGGGAAGACTGCTCCGTGCCATGTGGCGGTGGCACAACAACTAGAACCCGATTCTGTAACTCTCCTCTACATGGCGGGAAAGATTGTGTTGGAGACAGCGAAGAAGTGGAAGATTGTAACACACAACCATGTCCAGGTAAATTCTCTACTTCTTTCGAATACCTTTCTTTGTGAATTAGACAATTATTTGCAGTCATCTAAGTAAAAACAATCTGATTTAATTTATGGATCAGCTGGTATGTGCTTAAATAATACGATAATTTTATCTTTGAAGTTTCTTGGCCAAATAGTAACTTAAACTGCAGACGATGCCACTGGTTATAGGACGTAAACATCATTTTCTTGTTGTGTTGCTGCGAACTAACGACTGGTTCATCAATTAAAACAGTCGACTTAATCACACATTCCTCATTACGACTGCGTGGAGTTCCAAGAGCCAGTCCTCTCTCGACTAACTGGACCATTAATGATTTCACTCACTCAGAACAAACATGAAATATTCACTGTTATAACCTTCAGCTCAAATCCTTTTTTTCGACAAATATCATTCATGAATTAAAGTCTGTTTGTCACAATTATAAATTTTCAAAATTCTGAATATTAAAAAAATGACGAGGAATTGGAAATGATGTTAAGAGAACTCACATGACTGTTATCTGTATGATTTTCTGTCCCCAGGGCTTGTAATAATCTGTTATCACAGTCTCCCAACCTCAACAGTTCTTTGAGCCGCTACAAAATCAAAGGACTATATTGGTGTAAAAATTCCAATATTTTGGTTGATTGATTGATTAAATGATTTCTTGATTGATTGATTGATTTGACAAATTTATTATAATTTGTATGTTTCTAAACTAAACTTACCTTCCACTGACTAATGCACATTACGCAATAA
>JAUELC010185647.1:0-10923 GCA_031471745.1 Cryptochiton stelleri | reverse complement strand
TGGGGTTTTACGCCGTACTTAAGGTTATTTCACTTATATGACGGCGTGCCAGCCCACTGGGTGAAGGAAACCACCCCTGACGCCACTGGCAACAAACAATGACCAGATACAAGACAATCACAGGACATAACAGGATGCCACAATCCTAGCTCTGAGAGCACCAGGGCAACACAAAGCTTCCTCCAGCCGCCCGCTTATTGAGAAGAACCGTTTGACCAGATAACCTTTGTACAAAAGAACTTTCCGACAAGAGAACATTTGACCAAAGAACCTTTGTTCAGAAGAACATTTTGAGCAGAGAACTTTTGTGCAGAGGAACCTACCTACCAGACAACCTTTGTACAAAAGAACATTTTGACGAGAGAACCTTTGACTGAAGAACCGTTGTACAGAAGAAACTTTGTGCAGAAGAACCTTTGTACAGAAGAACCGTTGTACAGAAGAACCTTTCGATGGATGATCCTACATAACCTTTAGACTGGTGAACATATATATCATGTTCTCTAACAAGTTTAACTGGATTAACCTGTGTGCTTGGTGTTTACAAAAATCATACTCAAGGTTATAATTTCACTTTTATGAAAACTGTAAATGAGTTTACCGTTATATTTGATATTTGATGTTTTATGAAAATGGATTCAAAATTATTTCCCTTTATGAACGCACTGGCATACTTTTGTATTCCCAACATTGAAAAACAAACACAGATTCATTGTACTAAATTAAATATAGTAAACTTATTTAAAACATTATATAAAGAAAAATATTCAAATAATTAATTGATCCTTTTTAACAGTCCAAAAACCTGTTTTACTACCTGATACCTATAATGTTGGGTAGAATTCAAGCAACATCAATCAAATGCGATCATTTGACAACTTGGGACTTAACTAAACGTCTAAAGAGCTAAATACAGCAATTTGACCCAGTTTTTGACTTGGTAAGTAGAACGAAGGTAAAATACCTTTAATAGACAATATATACTTTATCTTACCTGAGAGCCTAATCATCTTAATTAACTAGATGAAAGAGCCATTAAGCTTCTGCTTTAACCTTACTTAAAAGGTTATAAGTGCATTTATACAACAAAAAAACCCCAGACATATGAAGTATTTGTAAAATAAAGTCAAAGTGTTAAAAGCTAATGTAAACTCCGAAGAAGTCAGTTTCAGTTATTGAATTGTTGTTTTATCATCATACATAATGGTATTTGGCTTACGCAGCCACTTTAATTGTCAGGGATGAGTGTGGGATACTGGAACACCTTATTGCACTCTGCAGCTACCAAACGTTTGGATCCCCATATAGTTTAAGGTTAAATGTTAAAAAAATAAATAAAAAGTCTCAGAAACTAAATAATTTTTTTACTTCTTTTTTTTTCTCCCCCTTTTAATTTAATACTGATTATTTTGTAAGTGAATATTTTCTACCTGAAGGCTTGATTTTTATTTTATTTAAATCAAAAGATAACTATAGCTTTTAGTTTCTTCATTCCTCTTTACACCATAATTTACCAAATATATCCCCCCCAAAAATATCTGTTTTTTCTACATTCAGTAATATAACTGGTTTTGAACAAGATATTAAAGAAGTTTGTGTTTTTATTGAAACAGACAGACAGCCTACATTTAAAAACTTAAAAAATATAATAACATTACCGTTATACATTTATTTGATATTTTCAATGTTGAACCAGTTTTTGGTTGATTGATTCACGTTTAACGCCGTACTCAAGGGTGTTTCACTTATATGACGGTGGTGTACTCCAACAGAAGATAGCCACTCTAACAAAAACCATAAAATGTGAAGTGTGCTCTGTTGGAGAATTAATGTTCCCCCAGTGCTAAGTAAAGACAGCATCCCCACAGTAGTCTACAATTGGAAGACCAGTTTTTGGACATAAAAAGATAGCACATTTTTATTAATACAAATACTAACAAAAAACCCATTGAAATTAGACGATTCAAGTTTATCCTTTTTTATCATGATTTTATAAATAAATGTTATGTGTCATATATATCATAATAACATTATATAATGATAGCTTCACAGACACTGCCAGTAAGCTTATTCATCATAAACGGAAAGTTTTTAAAAACAAAACAAAAAAATGTTCTGACCTTTAAAAAAAGAATCCTCATGTAATTTGTTTCCGTCATAATTTCTCACATAAACTGGTCATACATGTAAATGTTCTAAAAACATTACACAGGTTACAAAACATGGTGCAATAAGGCAAAGTCTGAATTTACAGTGCTTGGTTGATTGGTGTTTAACGCCGTGCTCAAGGGTATTTCACTTACACGACGGCAGTGTACTCCAACAGTAAATACCCACACTAGCACAAACCATAAAATGTGAAGTGTTTTGCTTTTTTGGAAAAATAATGTTCCTCCATTGCTAAGTAAAGACAGCAGGACTACGCTCAGAACATGCTGCCCTTAGTCAGAGGGCTCTATGTAAAGACAGCAGGACTACGATCAGAACATGCTGCCCTTAGTCAGAGGGCTCTATGTAAAGACAGCAGGACTACGCTCAGAACATGCTGTCCTCAGCCAGAGGGCTCTATGTAAAGACAGCAGGACTACGCTCAGAACATACTGCCCTTAGTCAGAAGGCGGAATGTACAGAACAACTAAGACACCATGCACAATCAAATCAGTTGCTGTTGGCTTTTATAATCAGAGAAGCACCCTACTGTCCAACTTCCGTCACATAAGGTTTGATTTTGTGTGTTTGATTTAGGTTTTACGCCGTACTTAAGGTTATTTCACTCATATGGCGGCATGCCAGTCCAATTGGTGAAGGAAACTAACCTCAACACCAATGGCAACAAACAATGACAAGATACAAGACAATTACAGGACATAACAGGACGACACAACATCTTCTTGTTGCCATTTAGCTCTGAGAGTACCAGGGCTACACGAAGCTCCCTCCAACCGCCCGCAATTAACTAATCATATGAATTATAAAATGCTTAATAGTGAATCCTTTTTGTTAGATTTAATTACGTTTTTCAGAAGAAAAAAAACAGTAATTTTATTGGTAAAAACAAACAAAAAAATTTGTACATCTATTTAAAATAAGTTATTCAGAAATACGATCAGGAAATTAGTTTTATCCTTTTTATGAACCTGAAGAAATTTTGGGAGAAATGAAACAAAATATAACGCAAAATGTAATAAATCACTTTCAATTATAACAGAATTGATTTTTTACCAATGGATTAAGTGCCCTATCTTTTAATTCATTATGAATAAGTCCGTCTTCTATCTATTTATAGACTAATTATATAGGTCACAGAAGCAAACATCTTAATACATGTACTTGTTTTAAATTTATTCTATGCAGCCATGCATTTATTATTTGTTTCTTATCTATACTTATAATCCCAGTTAATTTGATATATATCATAAAATCAATCTCTTTTATGTACGTATTAATACCTAAAATATGTAAATATTGTCAGTCAATATATTTTTTTATCTTTTGTACACAAAAAAACTTTTTCTTTCACATAATTTGGGCCATCTTAAAAAAAAATCAAATACAATATCTAATCAAAGAAGAATTATTCTTGTTTTTTGTTAGAGTTCTAAAACATATATGTATATGTAAATATTTTTCTGGTTTAATTTTTTTTTTAGGTTGTTTTAATCTATTTACTCAGCACCTGTTTTGAATATTAATGTTAATAAATTCTTAGAAAAATGAAAACGGCTTTTGAGTTACAGGGTGCCTTGAGGTTTGCTCGTATGAAATCAGTCTAATTATCTGAAATGTCCTGCAAATCAATATTCATTTCAAACCCTGAGAATATACACTTTAATTATACCAAAATTCAAACAAACTGTTCAGCAAGTGGATCATCAATGTTATTTTTCCACGTCCATTATAATATTAACTGGTATGAAACTGAACTGAAATGGTTGACTGTTAACTGAAGTTGTTAGATCTTTTGCATTGCTGAGGTAGCGTGTTTGTTTGCTTGATTGGGGTTTTATAACGTACATACGGTTATTTCACTGATATGATAGCATGCCAGCCCAATGGGTGAAGGAAACCACCCTTGACGCCACCGGCAACAAACAATGACAAGACACACATAATACATGGTGCAATGAGACAAAGTGTGAAAATTTACATTGGTAGATGCCACAAACAGATCTGAAAGCTCCCGCCCATCCGCCCGTTACATATATTGTACAGCAATAAAAATAGATAACCAGCACAATAGTAGAAACAAACCCGAAACAAACCCAAAACTCTGGATAAATACAAAATACATTTGTAGATTTAACAGTCTGTTTTAGTTTGCCAAAACATGATCAATTTTCCAACCTAAACATTGTGATAGTTAACACAAATACTGTACAATCAATCAATCAATAAAGAAAAGGATTTATTCAAGGGTGGGTATACTTTAATCTAGTTGATCCACTGAACAGCTTGACATAATAAAGCAGTTAAGAAACCGTGAAAAGACGCAGCAAATATATATATAGTAAAATATTATTAGATAAACATCAGTAGGATGACACATGTAGATAAGATTGTAATTTGTTTATAATAAAACTCCTATTGACATGTTTACTGCCCTCTTACATAATCAGCTATATGTACCTGTATAAACATTTATGACAAGTTTGTCATTTCCTTTGTTCATTACATTACCTCCTGACGATGATTTAATTAAAGTTGAAATATTGAGAACGTCAAAATGTGTCTTTTCGGAGTTTCTTTACCGCTCTATTATGGGTATACTTTGGTTTTCAACTTTCACTATAGTATGATTGAACAGTGTTGTGAATGTGTGATCAAAGCACCATGCTAACAATGTGGTTCATTTTACATTTTAAATATTACCATTAATCAATGAAATGCTGAAAATAGTTAAAGCATATAACATTGGTTGAAAGTTAATTGTACAAGCACATTGTCACATGTTTGTCATGCAATTCTATAAATCAACATTGAGCATCAAACAGCCTGTAAAGTGTAAATTATATTAAATGTCTTGATTTTATTGACTGACACATTTTGCTATGTGACATATTGTAACAAAAATAATAATCCGCATAATACTGAGGAAAGCTATCGTCCCTTTAAATAGTTGACAATAACTCACACTGTGCTAGTAGCTTTGTGAAATATTTTCAAACAATCCACAGTAAGGAATGCTTTATCATATACATAAAATTGAAAAAAATAATAATATAAAGTGTGGAAAAATATGTAAATTTTTACATTTTGTTTGACACAGATAATCTGTTTTATCCTCACAACAATCTGAGCAAAAGCTTACAATTATATCTTTGAAAAAAAATTACAAGTACCTCCTTTTCAGTTTATCAAGGGAGGCAACTGATTAGTATTTGAGCAGTTTGATTTGGGTATTTCTCTTATTTGATGGTGAAGGAAACCACCAGCGAAGCACAGAACTCGAACCATGGTGCAATAAATGATACAAAGTGTGCAATTTTGCAGTGCTAGATGCCACAATAATGACAATAAATCATCTTCATGTTCCCCTTAGCTCTGAAAGCACCAGGTCACAAGCTAATAAATCATGAATCTCTTTGCATACATCACTGACAATTGAGCTCTTTCACATATTTATACGCAACATTTTTGCTGAATTATTAATGTTCTATCACAAAGCTTTGGTTCTATAGATTCACATATCTACATCGAATATATATACAATAAGTTAATAAAGCATCTATAACTTCTGATTTATTATCAACGTTACGATTCAGTTTATATTAGGACGTGTTTGAAATCATAATACATATATATTCAAACCAAAACATTGCAGCATTCATAACTGACTCGCTTGGTGTTCATCATACACGCTGTCCGACAATTGCACCAGCGACATTTGGTCAAGCAACAATTGTTGCCAGGGATGGTACCCAACACAGCAGGAGCAAATGTTGCCAAAGCAATTTTCACCGGAGCAATTGTCGTCGGACCAATTGTCACGGAGCAATGCAGCATTTATAACATACACGTTTTCCGACAATTGCTCTGGCGACATTTGGTCCAGCAACAATTGCACCGGCGACATTTGGTCCAGAGACATTTGGTCAAGCAGCAATTGCAACCGCGACATTTGGTCCAGCGACATTTGGTCAAGCAGCAATTGCACCGGCGACATTTGGTCCAGCAACAATTGCACCGGCGACATTTGGTCAAGCAGCAATTGCACCGGTGAAGATTGCTGCCAGGGATGGTACCCAACACAGCAAATGTCGCCGAAGCTATTTTTTACATGAGCAATTGTTGTCGGACCATTGTCCTGGATTCATCACAAACAGCACATGTAGGCTAAGCCATGGTTATTTTGTTAATACATCTTTGGTAATAGCTATTTGTGCTGAAAATGTTAATCAATTAAACTGCATCTTTGAAGTACATGTTTGTTTGTTTGTTTGATTGGGGTTTTACGCTGTACATTATTAAGGTTATTTCACTAATGACGGCGTGCCAGCCCAATGGGTGAAGGAAACCACCCCCGACGCCACTGGCAACAAGATGCAGGACAATCACAACAGCTTCTTGTTCCCCCTTAGCTCTGAGAGCACCAGGGCAACACGAAGCTCTCTACAACCATCTTTAAAGTAAGCAAAATTGCACAAAATATTGCATATTAGAAAGACACAAAAGACAATGTTTGTTTGTTTATAAGACAGAAGTGTACTCCAACAGTAAACAGCGAGACTAACTCAGTGAGAAATATTTTGCACTGTTGGAAAATTATTGTTCCCCCAGTGCTGCCAGTACTTAAAACAGTGCCCTGAGCCAAAGGACTATGAAAGAAATGTGTACAAATATAAAAATACTGATTATATGATAAACTGATCAGTGCATCTTTCCAAAAACAGTTGAAATAAATTAGCAATTAGCACCTTTAAATGACAATATATACAGCACAACCATTATGCACATTATTAGAACAATACAATCTGGGTATACCTGTCCAAAAACCAGAAAAGACTGTCTGAAACCATAAAAGATTGTCAGGGTGATTGTATACACACAGTTTTTTTAACCACAAAAGATTGTTTGATTAGGGTTGTACACGGTACTCAAGGGCTTGGTTTCTTGTTTGGTTTCTAGTTTATTCAGGGATAGGTATACTCAGATTTCTGGTACACTCAGGATTCTGGTATATTCAATGGTCAATATACTCAGGTTCTTGGTATACTCAGGATTCTGGTATATTCAATGGTCAATATACTCAGGTTCCTGGTATACTCAGGATTCTGGTATATCCAATGGTCAATATACTCAGTTTCCTGGTATACTCAGGTTTCTGGTATATTCAATGGTCAGTATACTCAGGTTCCTGACATATTCAGGTTTCTGGTATATCTATAGGTATAAAACATGTAGCCAGGAGGGCCCTTTTGGGGTCCTGGATTTGTAAATTGGACACCAAGAAGGAAATATTTCAAGATTTCCGCGACCTGCGAATTCTTTCCGTCTCTTCTTTCTCTTGTATTTTCTGTACGGCCTTAAACTTGGCCCAGTTTTTACGTGGAGCAACGGAGGGAGCAACACTTCTACCATCCTCTGTAACAAACCAGAAAAGGAACAATGGGGAGTTAGTTATTGCACATTCATTATCAAACAGAATGGTGTTTTGTTTGATTGGAGATAAAGGCCGTACTTCAGGCTATTTCCAGCCCATTGGGTGAAGATAACCACCCTCGATGTCACTGGCGACAAACAATGACAATTAAGATACATGGCAAGCTCTGGATGTAAAACAGGGTGCAATAAGACAATGTGTGTAAATTTACAGTGCAAGAAGTCACCAGAGATTGGCTTCATGCTGTCCCAAAGCTATGAGGACACAGTAAGCGCCCAACAAAGGCCCATAATGTTCAACAGATAATTCTGCCTAAACCGAATCTTCCCCAACCAAGCTGTATTATATGGCCCTACGTTTTCAACAATTATTTTCTTCAGTTTCAATAAATTTTTCCCACACTGTGATACACCACTGGCTTCAACAAGCTGTACTTGATTATTTGTTGGGGTTTTACGCAGTACTTAAGACTATTTCACCCATATGACGGCATGCCAGCCCAATGGGTAAAGGAAACAACTAGACACCACTGGCAGCAAACAATGACAAGATACAAGACAATAACATGATGCAATAGGACAAAATGTGCTTAACGCCACAAACAGATCGGCTTCGTGTTGCCCCTTAGCTCTGAGAGTAACAGGAAGCTCCCTCCAACCACCTGCAGCTGTACTTGAGACTTGGAAATGAAGAGTGGCTTTTCTGGTATACAAGATCGTCTCCATGGGAAAGAACCCCAAAGCCCTGTTACTTTTGGTCCCTCGTAACTTTTACCCTCAAGGGGAAAATTAAAAACTGTGCTTCATTTATAACCTCATTGTAAGACCGTAAAGCTAATATCTGTCAGGTTCCATACAGTTAAGATTATTATTAGAAGCGGAGCAGTCCTTTTAGTATTTACATTTAACAAGAATATTAAACAAGGCATCACTAGTAATACGAATCCCCTCGCAGTATGGCATATTCTTTCTACTTGCATTCTCTAAAATGGAACAACTTTATTTTTAAAATAGCTATCATGACTTTGATCCCATGACCTTGGAATTCAAACTTGTTTCAAGACATTATCACAACACACATGTGTATGAAGTTTCATTGAAATTCATCCATAAATAAAGCTGATACAGTGATGACAAAGTTACATGTACATTCGACTTTATCCTATCCCCCATCTTCAAGGGTATAAAAAAAAAAATGACCAATCTTTAGTTCCCCTCTGCTATGGGGATAAAATAGCTGACAAAATTATTCTTGCTGAATGAACTGGGTTAGCAATGTTAGCGTAGTGTGTTAACATCTTCAAACCTGGCTAAAACGGCAGATTTGTTAGATTTAGAGCCCAAAAATTGTTCAACAAACCTAAATTGGCGAAGAAATCTCTGGAACTTTGGAAATCAAAACTGTCATTGCTGGAATTTTCTGGAGACATTGACTGTGGATTTAACAACGCTGAAACAGATCGTTGAAGGTAAAAATAACATTGGTAATAGTATAACTTAGATTAATCACAGTGAGGATGATTGATAACATTTTTTTAAAATCATCTCATGCTTTAGATGAACTCAGAGGGAAGTTTTATGGGAATGGAGTTCTTAAGATTTATATATTCTTTTTGTAGGCTATAAGAAGTCTGTGTGAGAGGGGCAATAATAATATTACACCAAAAACAAAGAACTTCAGTTTCTAACCAATTTAATAGATACATGTACATTTAAGTGTATTTATCCTTGAGCATAATGTGCAATGTGTTGAGAGGGTTATCGGTTCCACCATTGATATTAACATAAAAAGACAGCATGACAAGGCTTGGAACATAATGCCATTAACCAGTGAGTCGGTTTGCTTGTTTAATTGGGGTTTTACACCGTACTTAAGGTTATTTCACTCATATGACGGCGTGCCAGCCCAATGGGTAAAGGAAATCACCCCCGACGCCACTGGCAACAAACCATGACAAGATACAAGACAACCACAGGACAAAACAGGACATAACAGGACGCCACAAACAGATCGGCTTCATGATGCCCTTTAGCTCTGAGAGCACCAGGGCAACACGAAGCTCCCTCCAACCGCCCACCCAAAATGTAGTCAGCTGATGCACTGGGCTTAGACCAATATTCTACCCTTATCTTAAGAGACATTTTGATAACAGAATTCTGTGGCACTCGAAAAAAAGTAAGCAGAACCACAAAGGAATCATTAACAAAGTTTACTTGAGAAATGGTTGTGAATGAAGGCAACATCTTCTCTGAACATAGTAACCATCTCCATGGCAACAGGTGCATCATTCTCTAGCCATGGTGATAAGATTTCAGGCTGGTTGTCAAAAGGCTGAATCCATGGGGAGAATGTCTCTGTTAGATGATGCCATACAAACTCAACAGCTGTCAACAAACCATAAAATATATTAGACAATTTGTCTCCCTTATCCCTTCTCATGTTGTTGTGATGGGGATTGATTGATGTTTAACACTAACTCAAGGGTATTTCACTCATATGACGGCGGTGTACTCCAAAAGTAAATAACCACACTTACACAAACCACAAAATGTGAAGATTTTTTAGTCTGTTGGAAAATGAATGTTCCTCCAGTGCTGAGTAAATAAAGCATGACATGCTGAGAACATGCTGTCCCCAGTCAGAGGGCTACTGGGGTGGGGGAAATGCCACATCTAATCACAAAATGATAAGATCCTATCAACTTGAATCAGAACGGCAAGAAAATCGGCATGATTTTTCTTTTGACTGTTGACTCTATTTGGTTTTTAGATTTTTTGCTATGACACCATAATTTACTTGGTCCAAATTCTGTCCATAGTTAACTTTTTTAATTTGTTTCAATATTGTAGAATTGTTTGTATTTTGATTTGGGTTTTACGCCATACTCAAGGTCATATGTTAACGTGCCAGCCCAATGGGTGAAGGAAACGACCCTTGACGCTACTGGCAGCAAACAATAACAAGATACAAGACAAAAGTGTGCAAATTTACAGTGCTACACATTACAAAGCAGATTGGCTTTACGTTGCCCCTTAGCTCTGAGAGCACTAGACGATCAGGATGCTCTCTCCGACCAGCCGCTCGATATTGTAGTAAACACAACATCAGAGGCCGACATAGTGCTGGCGGTGTCAGAAAAAAAATATTTAATAACGATGTACACTCTTTTAATATCAAGAGTAGTATACTTAGGGTCGAATCCCTAGTATTTTGGAGGAGCAGGAGGAGCAAGGTGCAGGAGGTGCTAGACTTCCGGTGGGAGTGCGCATGCGCAGGCGGGAGTTCCGGTGTTGTTGTAGTGTGATGGCGTCCCCCATAGCGGG
>JAUELC010185536.1:0-10924 GCA_031471745.1 Cryptochiton stelleri | reverse complement strand
TGTTATTTTACGTAAACACACTTTCGTATGTTATTTTACTTAAATACACTGTCATGTTATTTTACTTAAATACATCGTCATATGTTATTTTACGTAAACACACTTTCGTATGTTATTTTACTTAAATACACTGTCATGTTATTTTACTTAAATACATCGCCATATGTTATTTTACGTAAACACACTTTCGTATGTTATTTTACTTAAGGGGTGAAATATAAACCTTACGTATGGTGTAAGATTTCCATCAAACGAACAATCTTTCACCTATTCATGATTTTGCTGACATACTGTCATTTAAGTGAAATAACCTTAAGTATGGGTATGATGTAAAGCCTCAATCAAACAAACAATCCTTCAGCCAGTGGGCAGGCAAGCCATCATATGATAAGCTATACAAGTATATAAACCGTAAGTATGGCATCGAACCCCAATCTATCAAATAATCAAAGAAACTGCAATAAAATGTCTGTACTGTAAATGCAGAGACAATGCAGGAATCAAGGATTTGCATTTGTACATGTATAATATTCGCTGGCAAAACATTAAACTGTTAGACTGGTAATTAATATCTTAGATTAGTTAGCAAACTGTTAGACTGGAAACCAAGAATCAAATATTGGTAATCAAAATATTTGATTGGTAACTTCAATGTTGAATGCTATCCAATAACAGTTTTGTGGCTCTTGTAGTGAGAAAACATCTCTCTCGGCTTTTAATCACTTTATCAGCGCCTTTGGCCACTTTCGAAAAATAGCTCATGACAAAAATATCCTTCTTTAAAATGACATGACGTTAAATTCTATTGCAATACGTTATATTTGTGTCGTCATGCGGAAGTGGCTTCAACACCACCAGATGTAGTATACTGTGGAAAAGAGAATCTGAAAGTTATACAAATTAGGAAAATATATACTTCTGTTCATTATCATGAAGCGCAAACAGTAGCTCAATTATTTGATATACTTCTAAATAAAGATTTGAATGCATTTGGCCAGTATCATTATTTCGACATGTATTTTATCATCATCTTAAGGATCCATAACAGGCAAACCTGTTTTGTACAGTTTTGTGCCTGTTTTAAGAATCAGTGTCCGTAGTTTAATAATTCGTGAAGAACGTTTTACAAACTAAGCCATTAAATATTGTATAAACCATTGTTGTCTGTTTTATATCCTGAAACCTCAAGTTCCACTGAAGAGTTTAACATTATACACAATTCCGAAAATCGAAAACTTCATTTTGACTCAGTATGTCAGTATTCAACAGAATATTCTGTGGTCGTCTGATCTTATGATCAAGCGTTGATCGTGCTGGCTTGACAACAGCCATATAAAAACAAACAACACATCTCTATCCAGAGAAGCCGGAAGGTATATAACTTTCATCAAACATAGTTCTCTCCTAGTTTTATATGATGATCAACGGGCGATCGGTCTCGGTGAAGAAATGGAAAGAACAAAGCAAGTAGAAAAATCCCTGTCTGGGGAATCTTAACCATCATCTAAACATCTACAGGAGTGCTGTGTTAGTTAGTAATGATAATATACAGCGGGAGTAAGACATTTGCAGCACAACGACATCCTCACCGGAGATACGTTCAACGCAATGAGAGTGGTTATGATTTTCATGTTACTTCTCTGTTTGGTTATTGCGCAGCCTAAGTGTCATCTCAATGACATGTTGATACCAAGGACCTCCAGCAGTCCGATGTCCCACCCTGCCTACCTAGTCACAATACACTCACATCCAGTCGAGGGTTTAATTTCAAGCAGGCCGATGTCCCACCCTGGCCACGAAGTCATAATATACTCACATCCAGTCGAGGGTATAACCTCCAGCAGTCCGATGTCCCATCCTGGCCACCCAGTCATAATATACTAACATCTAGTCGAGGGTATAACCTCCTGCAGTGCGGTGTCCCACCCTGACTACCCAGTCATAAGATACTCACATCCAGTCGTTCGTATAACCTCCAGCAACCAGATGTCCAACCCTGGCTACCCAGTCACAATATACTCACATCTAGTCGATGGCATAACATCCAGCAGTCCAATGTCCCATCCTGGTCACCCAGTCACAATACAGGCACATCCACTTAAGGGTATAACATCCAGAAGCCCGATGTCCCACCCTGGCTACCAAGTCACAATATACACATATCCAGTCGAGGGTATAGCCTCCAGCAACCCGATGTCCCACCCTGGCCACCCACATTGGTGATGAGACCAGACAGACAACTCCAGAGGACACTGAGGGCGTATTATCAATTGAAGAGTTTAGTTTAGATGAAGTCCACAGATGTTTTGACAAAGGATGTTACAGTGAGAGTAAAGTAGTTAGACAATTGAGCAGTCTGAAGCCTTGATGGAAGAAACTGATAGTGAAAAACTGAGTGTGAGGATGAGAGGGTCCAACTGATGGTATCAGGAGTGCTATAAAACATATTGTCAGATAGCCACACGACTGCCATAGCTGTAACATCTTGGCTAATAACTATCTCCTCCTTCCAAAGCTAGTTTATTGTTATTTCTCTTTTGTATTAAATTATAGTTGTTAGGCAGTAGCTTCCTATGTAGTACAAAGTAGTATTAAATGAGTATTATAATTATTTCATCCTGACAAGAGTTAATTAATACATATTCAAAGTACAAGTGTGACTATTATAATTGAGTTATCTACCTGCTTTTTAGTATTAGTGCTTTCGTTGGCTTCTATTAATTGGAACGTAACGACATATACTATGGGCGATGATATGACCTCCCTTTTTGTGATTAACTAACCGGGATTACCGTTTGACTATATGCGGATAAGAAGTACCCTCAATGTTAGTAACTGATGTTACCTCCCGAGTGTGATTTACTAACTGGGATTACTATATAAGGATAAGAAGTACCCTTGATCTCAGTAAGTGATTTTACCTCCCTCTGTGATCCACTAACTGAGATGGCTATTTGAGGCCATTAGAAGTACCACCCTTGATGTTAGTAACTGGAGTTACCTCCCTCTATGGTCCACTAATTAAGATGGCTATTCGAGGCCATTAGAAGTACCACCCTTGATGTTAGTAGCTGAAGTTACCTCCCTCTGTGGTCCACTAATTAAGATGGCTATAAGAACTGCCTTAATCTAAGAACAGCTTGTTGTTAGAAGGAGCAGTTTTTATTAAAATATCTTACATGTATGTTATGAAACTATGATGGCACTGTATTTATGTATTATTATGTTTTGGGCATCTGTATACGGACACTTCTAACTGAAATAAAGTATTGTTATTATTAATAATTTATGAGGGAAGTTCAACACTTGGTTAAATCGTGCCATAGGCATTTAACCCCCCCCCCCCTAATTTTATCTCTTTAAAGTAGATAATAACACATTAACAGCACCAGGTTCAGATAGATGGTAAAGCAAGATAAAAGCAAATATTATTAATAATATATAATTATACAAAATAATAATAATAATAATAATAATAAAGAAAACCTCAGAAAAATAACAACAAAAAATAAACATAGCAAAAACGTCAATCTATTCGTCAAGCCAGTCATTTAATTTCTTCCATCCCGTTCGAATCTTCGACAGAGTTTGACTGACTTTTCCTTCTACTGTGCTGACAATTCCCCCTGCCCCGGCATTCCTCCCTGTCTCTTGTTCCGAAGTCACTCTGCATGACGAAGTTGGTTTGTCTGAAAATAGGAAAAGTCCAACTGTAATCTTGGTTGACATACTCTCTCAGAAATTAGGGTCCTGCTTGGAACCATACATGTTTCCACAACCAATCTCTACAATGTTTCAAGTAACACAATTCTAAAACAGTTCCAAGTAAAACAATATTCAACTAGCGCCAAAAGAACACTATTGAAATGGTTCCACCCTGAAAAATATTGAAATAGATACAATAGAATAATACTTATATAGCTCCAAACAGAATACAATTGAAATGGTTCCAAGAGAATGTTATTCATATGGTTCTTATAGAATACTATGGGAATCATTCCAAAATATTAATAGTGAAAAAGCTACAGATGAAACATTTTTGAAATAATTCCATAAGAATAATATCAGGATATGTCATGCATTTTCTGGTGCAATTGCTCCTGCGACATTTGCTCCCACAATAATTGCTCCGAAAAACGACAATTGCTCTGCGACAATTGTCCCGATGACATTTGCTCAATAGCTCCGGCGACAGTTATTCCGGCGACAATTGCTCAGACTACAATTGCTCCGTCGACAATTGCTCCGATGACAATAATTCTGGCGACAATTGCTCCGACGACCATTGCTACGACTTAAATTGTCGCTAGGGATGGTGCCTAATACAGCAGGTCAATATGTCTGATCATATGTAGCCAGATCAATTGTCGCCGGAACAAATGTCGCCGGAGCAGTTGTCGTCGGAGCAATTGAAGTCGGAGCAATTGCCGTCGGAGCAATTGTCGCCGGAGCAATTGTCGCCGGAGCAATTGTCGTCGGAGCAGTTGTTGCGGAGCAATTTTCGCTGGAGCAATTGTCGTCGGAGCAAATGTTGCCGGAGCAATTGCCATGGAATCTTGCAGAGGTCAGTATAAAGTTAAAATCCTGTATTTCTAGACATACGAACTGTTCAATAAAATCCTGTATTTCTAGACATACAACATGATCAATTAAATCCTGTATTTCTAGACATACAATCTGATCAATAAAAGCATGTATTACTAGACATACAATCTGATCAATAAAATCCTGTATTTCTAGACATACAACATGATCAATAAAATCCTGTATTTCTAGGCATACAACATGACAAATAAAATCCTGTATTTCTAAACATACAATCTGATCAATAAAAGCATGTATTACTAGACATACAACATGACAAATGAAATCCTGTATTTCTAGAATACCATGTGATCAATAAAATCCTGTATTTCTAGACGTCCAATCTGATCAATATAATCCTGTATTTCTAGATATACAACCTGAGAAATAGAATCCTGTATTTCTAGACATACAATCTCATCAATAAAAACCTGTATTTCTAGACATACAATCGATAAAGAGAATTCTGTGTTTCTAGACATACAATCTGATCAATTTAATTTTTAGAAACCTGTATATCTAGACATACAATCTGATCAATATAATCCTGTATTTCTAGACAAACAACCTGAATAATATAATCTTGTAATTCTAGACATACAACCTGATCAATATAATCTTGTATTTCTAGACTACAACCTGATCAATAGAATCTTGTATTTCTAGACATACCACCTGATAAATATAATCCCGTATTTCTACCAATTCAATATGACCAGTAAAATCATGTATTTCTAGACAAACAACCTTAACAATAGAATCTTGTATTTCTAGGCATACCACCTGATAAATAGAATCCCATATTTCTAGGCATACCTCCTGATCGATAGAATCCTATATTTCTAGACATACCACCTGATAAATAGAATCCTGTATTTTTAGACATACAACCTGATCAATATAATCCTGTATTTCTACATACCTCCTGATAAATAGAATCCTGTATTTCTAGACATGCAATCTGACCAATATAATCCTGTATTTCTAGACATACAATCTGACAGATAAAATGCTGTATTTCTAGACATACAATCTGATCAATAAAATGCTGTATTTCTAGACATACAATCTGATCAATAAAATGCTGTATTTCTAGAGATACAATCTGATCATTAAAATCCTGTATTTCTAGACATACAACCTGACGGACAAAATCCTGTATTTCAAGACATACAATCTGACCAATAAAATCCTGTATTTCTAGACATACAACTGACCAACAAAATCCTGTATTTCTAGACATACAATCGGATCAATAAAATCCTGTATTTCTAGACATACAACTGACCAATAAAAGATGCAATCTGACCAATAAAATCCTGTATTTCAAGACATACAACCTGACAGATAAAATCCTGTATTTCAAGACATAAAATCTGATCAATAAAATCCTGTATTTCTAGACATACAACCTGATCAAAAAAATCATGTATTCTAGACATACAACATGACAAATAAAATCCTGTATTTCTAAACATACAATCTGATCAATAAAATCCTGTATATCTAGACACACAACTGACCAACAAAGTCCTGTATTTCTAGACATACAATCGGATCAATAAAATCCTGTATTTCTAGACATACCACCTGATCAATATAATCCTGTATTTCTAACAATACAACGTGATCAATAGAATCTTGCATTTCTAGACATACAACCTGATAAATAGATTCCTGTATTTCTAAACAACCTGGTAAACAGAATCCTGTATTTCTAGACAAACAATCTCATCGATACAATCCTGTATTTCTAGACGTACAACCTGACAAATAAAATCCTGTATTTCCAGACATACAATCTGACCCATACAATTCTGTATTTCTAGACATACAACATGACCAATAGCATCCTGTGTTTCTAGACAACCTGGTCAATAGAATCCTCTATTCCTGGACAAACAACCTGATATATTCCTACCTGTATCTGTGGCAGTGTTCTGCTCTAATTGACTGGCTGTAGACGAATCAGCTTGCCTGGCGATCTTTGTTACACCAAGCGCTTCGCAAAATCTCTTCCATTTTAACATCTTTTTCCCAGACTTTGGAAAAGCGTCTTTTCGTTTTGGTTTGGCCTCAGGTTCCTCTGACTCTTTTGCTAGAGTTCCCTTGAGGTCTTGCTGGCTTTTCTTTTGCCTTTGTCCAACATTCCAACACAGTGTAGATTTGGGTTTATCTAGAACAGTCTTACCACCTCTGTCTTTGTCTGACGTCATCTTATTACAAGATGGAGCGACATTAACACTGTCGTCAGAATAATCAACGCTTCTCTCCTCTGGAAATTTAATTTAATCCAAACTTGTTACATCGAAAGGCTTTTTTTTTTGTGATGAAAATATTTTGGTTTACAAAAAAAAGTCGAAAGAGCAATGTGTTTTTACATGCACATATTGACCTTCTTTTGAAGTTTTGAAGTGCAATCACGTTTATATGACGGATACGTATGCTCTAAAGAAATTTCCGCTATGCAGTATTATGGAAATTGATTGACATTTAACCGAATTTATAACTTGGTTTTAACTGACCCTTCTCGTCTTATGATAATGAGGCCTACACCGAACTGATTACAAGGACAAAATAGAGGAGAATTCTCGCAAAATCTCAACTGTAACAAATTACATCGAATTTTCTTCACGTTTCAAAGCTGTTTTATATTCCAATTAAACGACTTTTAGAAACTGCCAATCTCAAGGAGGTTTGATTCACAGAATTAAGTGTGCAAAATCTATAAGCAGTTAAACGGCAGCCATATACATTTGTTTTCAATAGTATGGGCTAAAAAAATGAAATAAAGAATTATTTATATGATTAGGTTTCAGCAAAAACGACGATTAATTTCTCGATAAATATGGCATTGCGTAAGTTGCAATATCTTAAAAGTTATACAGTGATCATTTGTATGGAGACAGAGAATAATGGGCTATAAATCTACCCGTACATAACCTCTTCTAAACTAATCAAAATTCCCAGACAACAACTGAACACAGTCTGAATAAAATCAGATCTAAATTAACTCTCCGTAAATTGTGTTGTAGCATTTAGACCTCACAAAATACTTTACCGAACGGCGTCGATTGGTTTGTATAGATGACCAATCAAAGATCCGCTCCCCGAAACTGGTTAATGACAAGTCAAGCATTTAATCTGGCTGTTCATTGAATAATTGAGACAGTGAAATTTCGAGAACCCTCCACCGTACCTGGTTTTTTGAGCGCCGTTTAGTATAGGGTTATGTCAAATCTAAATGGGATGACACTTTACCCGGAAGCTGATTTTAATCACTTTTTTAAGTGTTATTTAGAAGATGTAGGTAATAATAACTGGAACTCAGGTTTATGGATGTAATAAAGAAATTTGATATCCATAAACATGTGTTTGATATCCATTAACATGGGTTTGATATCCATTAACATGTGTTTCATAGCCATAAATCTGTGTTTGATATCTATAAACCTGTGTTTGATATCCATAAACCTGTGTTCCACTTAATATTTTAATCAGATTGCAACTGTACGCACCATGGCAGTTTAGAGTGATATTGTCGATCTCAGATTTCTCCTCGTCGCTCAACAGACGGACACTAATGTTTCTTGAAGGTACAACTAGTGAGAAAGCAGACTCTCTCGCCGCGGCTACAGCTGGTGTGAGTGTCTGAGAGCCCGGGATTCGAGGCAAGGATAACATCGGTCTTCTGGTAGACTCCTTGGAAAAGAATTCTGTCATCCAAAGTCTCTTTGTTTTGCTATCAGATTTATCTCCTATTTTGAGAAACTCTTGATTTGCAACATAACTCAGGTTGATGGACCTGTGAAGTTCGTCTAGCGCCCAGTCAATCATGCCCCTTGCTCTGTTAACGATGAATGGCCTCAGGATGTCGCGAGTCTGGTCTATCTCTCCCTGAAGAAGAGTCAGTCTCTCCGGGGTCGTGTACAGTATCCTCAACTTGTCTGGGTCGCCGCTTACTCGGGTTAAATTATTAGTTGAAGATGTCTTTGCGTTGCATCTTCTCAGACATGAGGCGTTTGTGTTCATTTTACCTGGCCCATTTAGTAGATATTCTGTGGAATCTTTGACTGAGTTCTTTGTGAAGCTGGTTACAGTTTTGCCCCGATTAGCTGACGCCGTGCTAAATGACTGATTCAAACCAGCTTTTGTCCAAACCATAGGCTCAGACGAAATGGTTCTCCTCAGTAACTTTGATGTCCAGTTTTGTTTTTGATTTACTGCTTGTACCGATAAATTAGACTGAGAGATGGATTCGTCTCCAAATGCAGCCTCAGGTTTTTCTGTTCCTGTTAACATTTCAAGTTTTGTATTGGGATCACTGACAACTAGATTACGTCCAGTTGCATATTTGTCTAAATTGTTATAGTTTGATTTATTATCGCGTTTCTTTTGCGTTTTGTTAATCTTTTGGTCATTTCTTGCTGTCTTAAACGACATGTGGCTGTCAGCTGGTAGCCCTGACTTGTCATTTATCCGTCCACCATTCCAGCATGATGACACAGGGCAACGATTTCCTATTTTGAGGTTACTTATACTTTGTACTCTTCTCCTGACTCTTGGGAATTGCTTCGTCCTTACCTGGCTTCCTCGTCTGACCACTGCTATCCTCTCCTTCTGACGGATGCACGACATTATCTTCAAAGTTGCCGCCTTCATACAGATATTTAATCTCACGGTTTATATTGAGATATTCAGATTTTTCAATTGAATGTGAAGCCCCTGTATCGGTCTACTCTGGTGCAACGAGTTTTGATTTGTCTTCCTGTTTCTTCTTACACATTTTCTTTAGATAATTATTCTGCAACAACAATTAAAACAAAGCTCGACTAATACATGTTTGTATTTTTTTAAATTCACGACCGAAAAAAAAGTTATGCAAAGTAAGACTTGGAAACAAGGCTTACATATTTTTGTAAGCTATGTAATTACTAGTAAAGTATAAACTTATTTTATCTTCTCTGAGAACTAAACAATTAAAAAATCTTCATGATCCGGATCAAAGTTGAACGTGTTCACAAACTTGGTGTCAGATTAATAATAATAATCATAATAATAATAATAATAATGTTTTATTTCAGACCAACGTCCATATAACAGACAAAATTGTTTAAATGTATAGTAAAATGTGGAATTTCGCTGACAGTTCAGACTCGACGCCAACATCAGAGTTGATGTTTATAGTTATAGCGTTTTATCTTAACTAACGCTAATAAAACGAGCGTGCAACAATTGAGGAGCTCTCCGTGCCGACAGGCGTTACGATTTAGTATTTATAAAATGTGTAAGTGCATTACCTTTCTAGTACTAAGTAAAACTATTTTGCAAACAAAAATCTGCACCCTTACCTTAAAAAAACCCACACACTTTAAAAAGACATGTTGTGTGGCATCAGTAATGTATATGATACATTGACTTGTTTGTTACGTCATTCTCACTTTTGGATTGTCTACGCTACATTACCTTATGATGGTGCTTTTGTCACTTCTGTTACGTTATTTGTCAGTGGCGTTGTGTCATGGCCTATTGTAAGAATTCCGACGTAAACAGGATAGCGACTTAGTATCATTGTGACGCTATATCTATAAACATTAGTAAAATCATATACCGATCGGCCAATTCTGACGACCTGCTGTCAGAATGATGACGGAAGAAAGCGGATAAAGCCTGAAGGAAACTATCCCATATCCCGCATGACACTAACCGTATCCCCGCAAGTCACTACCTATACCCCGCAAGCCACTGCCACTATCCACGAAAGTCACTGTCCCTATTCCCGCAAGTCACTAACCGTATCCCCCCAAGTCACTACCCCTATCTCCGCATGTCACTAACCCTATCGCCGCAAGTCACTAACCTTATCCCTGCAAGTCACTGCCCCTATCCCCGCAAGTCAATACGTCTATCCCTGCAAGTCAATACCCCTATCTCTGCAAGTCACTCCCCTTATTCCCGCAAGCTACTACACCTATCTCCGTAAGTGGAAGTTTTAAGTGTAAAATCGAGAATTAAAATAGACTCCTGTCTGGAAAGCTAAGCCCTCCGAAACGGGAATGAACGCGTCGGTGCAGACGCATTACCGAATGGCAGAGACGAAAAGTATCCACCGAAACGACACATCGGCATTTATAGCAGAAATTCATCTTGCAGCATACATATTTAATTATTCGACGGTAAATAAATTATACGGCATGACGTGAAATGGTACAACATAATTGTGGTCAAAAATATAATGTGGTGAACAGTAGGGTGAACTATAAAGTACTAAGTAAAACTATTTTGCAAACAAAAATCTGCACCCTTACCTTAAAAAAACCCACACACTTTAAAAAGACAT
>JAUELC010185426.1:0-10925 GCA_031471745.1 Cryptochiton stelleri | reverse complement strand
TGACAGGTTAAACGAGTACACCAGTGTCATCGCTGTTTTAACATCAAGAAAACGGGGATGTTTCTGTGAGACTGACTCATTGGACACATATACAAAGATATATTAGGACGATCAATCAAGCAGAAATCTGGTTTTTATTTGAATTTTAATCTTTACGGAAAAATAAACACACGACAAAAAAACCCAAAACCCTCCAAAAAACCAAAACAAAACAAACAAACCCAATGCAACGACGTCATAGAACAGAAGTAAAAACATATCGCTAATTATCAATCTGTTTCCAGTGCAAACTGTTTTTATTGAAAATTACACAGGGCTGTTGGACAGGATGTTTCTGCAGCGGTGTTTATTGTAACAATTGGGGTTTGGTCTTCTTTTATGCTCATGGAATCCCATTATTTTCCACGTAACAGGATATGTTAGGCGGTCTTATGTTATACATTAGCCTATAGCTAAGGCACCACCAAGAGAATAATTATATATTTTAATACATTATCTGTCTGATGGGATTTTCGAGCTTTTTAAAACAGTGCCTTTTAAAACGATTCTGTTTCGCTATTTTACCACACTGATAGTCTAATACACACACAACTATATGTTGTCAAATCGCTCATCCGAGACATATCGTTTTTATAAGACGATTTTTTTCTTTAAGTAGAGAACGACAATGACATTGAGAAAAAAATAAAAAAAACATTTAGGTAATTACCAATAATTATGTTTGTAAAGAGGATTTTGTAGAAGTTTCACAATGTGTTTGGCAGGTTGCAGTGTTTTCTGCTACTTCATTTCTTTCTAAAGTTGTTCTTTGTGTGTATTAATACACCATTATGTCATAAGTAACACGTATGTCATAAGTAACACGACTGTATGTCACCGTCTTCAAAAATCAGTCCGTTCATTTCCGTGTTATAAGTGCCTCGGTAACTGGCATCGAAACAGCTGTCATAATCTTTTTTTTTTACTTAACTGTGTAACCAAGCTTTACCAGACACGACAATTCTTCCACAAATTTGTTTCTTTAATGGACATATAGAAGAGAAACAAAACCATTTGCTAATGACCAAAATGCTTCTTGTGAAAATTGGTTTGTAGAAAATGACACAGAGTAATTTGTAGTGTTTGTGGAATGTTTTTCATTTTCCAAAGGCGTTCTTAGGGTGCATAGACTGTTATTATTTAAGCGACAGCATTAAATGCAGCCTTGCATACGACAGTCATTCAATGCTTAATTCACGAACTTGAATGTTGTTTGGGGAATATAAACCTCAAGACAGAATTGGATGGTTTTCGTGCCTTTGAAAACCTTGTGCCATTTTAATGCTCCTCACTAAACTAGGCCTATACTGTTTCATTTTGCTTGTTTCAATCTGAAATCGCATCAAGTTAAATTGGGATAAAACGGCACATGAAAACAGGCACCATTTAATCCCCAAAGCCTGCTACATTTCACAGTGAACTTGTCAATTTGTGTTTCTGTTTTATTATTGGCCTGTTTTTTTTTTTGTGATGCCACTCAGACCAGCAATCTTCTGTCTGGTCTAGTTAATATCGGAAGAGGACTCCGGTCGAATACTATCATTGGTTTAGTCTGTTTTTATTTCTGAAGCGGGGTCGTCTTTACAAATGAATGAAGCTGTTGGTTCAGCAACAAAGGTTTTCAGTTATGTGGCAACTCAAGAACATAATGTAGGTAAACATCAGATTTAAAGTTAAGTTTGTTTTATTACGAGGAAAACTGCTTTTCTTGAGTAGTCTTTCTGTCGCTTTATAGGTGGTTGATGGGATACATTTTCAAGGGTAACCATGTTTGTTTTATGTCTGAACTTTGTTTAATCTTTGACGGACAGAATCGCCTTAGGCCAAACAAATTTCATAGATTCAGACACGAATGTCTACTGCTCTATCTCCCAACAGCACAATATTCAACAACCTTCAACTTTTACTCGAGGTAAAATGAAGACGTTATTGAATTGAATTGTTTCAGTTTGGAATGAGTGATGCAATAACAAATGAAACTGTATTATTATGATATACGTATAAATACATTTGATGCACATTATAAGCAGTCATTGATAATATACTAGAGATTGACTGAATAAAATCGTCCCTTACCACAGTTTTGTCTACACCTTTTAAAATGAACTTTTCCACACAAATCTGATGTTCGATTTTGTATTTGTTTTAACTAAGTAGCGTTCCAAAAACTAGATATTAAAACAGCTTTCACATTTAATTATGCTTTTTAATGTCACTGTCTTAAGGAGCGGATGTGACTGTATGCTATTGAGGCCTGTCTGTTTTATTTCGTTCGTTACATGAAGTTTCATGAAAAAACAAAAGAAAGCAAACACTAGGCTTTACCTGACACAAGGCTGACCATTTAGGAACATTGGTTGTACGCCTATATCGTTGTCTGTTGCTCATGTGAAAGCGCATTGATTTGATTCTCGTTCAGATTATATGAAAAACAGCGACCGCTGATTCAAAAGTTGTATTAAGAGGAAATGCTACCCACATATACAACACTGATACAAAGCATTATGACATATAACACTACCATCCTTGCCTCCCCAAATTTTCTAATTTAAAAAAAAATCAACAAACACCAAGTTTCACCTATACACAAATACAATTACTGCATACAGCATTCAATACTTAAATAGAAGACAAACTCAATAATAGAAATACACCATAAAATAGTATTGTTGGGGTATTCACTTCAGGGTTAGATTGTAATTATGGCATTTGCCTGTCTTCTTATCTGTTCTGAAGACACAACGCGTGTTATCTTTCCGTTACACCCAATGTCCTTGAAAGCTGAACCCAACCATTGTACACCGTTATCTATTCAACTGAACCGTCCAGTTCATGTTTTGGTAACTTCACACAGTGAATGGTTAAATGTTTGTCTGTTTCCTAAACTTTGGTTTCAATAAATAAGCTGTTCCACATATGTGGAGCGATGATTTACCATTTTCTTAAGATTCCATGTCCTTTCATAATGACCATAAAAATTGGTATAAACGCCGCATAGTATGATCCACTGTAACTATATGCATCAATATTTTAAGTAAGTAACGTTAACACCGATTAATAACGTTGTTTTCGTTTAATTACTATTTTTTAAATAGATATTTCAAAGTGTTAAATAAGTTAAACTTTTGATTTAAACAATAGTTTTTTTTCAGGTGAACAGGGTATGCGTATATAAATACATTTTCCAAACTGTTGATGTTAGTAAAACACATTAAAAAAGAATAGTATTCTAAATAAGGTGTACTTCGTACATTAACATTTAACATTATTGTGATCAAGGTCAGCGCCTAATGAGTCGTAGGTAAATTTATACTGGGTGTACGGTTGTTCTATCCTTTTTCCATCTAAAATTAGTACAGCCTTGAAGATTTAAGTGTTTGATTAAGGCCAAACCGTACTTATCACACACTAACTTCTTTTCTCTGTACATCTTTAAAAGGGGATTCGTGTCTAACACATATCAATGTGATCAATCTGGTAATGTAGACGTTACGCTACTAGTGCCTCCGATGACTATTTAATATGAGTTTTCTTCGGAGCCAACGCTATATTAAAAGGTATATAAATCAAATCTCCTCCAGAGGTTAGTTCTTGTAATGGCGACAAGAGAGTCGCCGGGTATAATTGTGAACGATCACGTGGGGATTGCTCTCGTAGGCTCTCTTGTATGTAATTGACAAAGGCTGGGTAAGATCGTGGCATATGTACTGGTTTTATTTACCGTATTAGTTGCTGTTGTTTTTGTGGGAATCTCGTCGTGATGTTTTTACACCACGTGGCATGACATAACCAGAGCTGGAAATCCATATATTGACGTATTATCAAACAAACAGCCAGCAGCTTTCTCTGTGTAACGGATTTTACGCATTTTCTACTGCGTTGACCAACATATATGCCATAGTCTGGAAAGCGATATTGCACAGAGGGATATCGTTTTGATGGGCACTAGACAGACAAGGAGATGAACTTCATGGACGCTAGAGGTCAGATTTCGTACAAATTGTGTTGTGTCTGAAGTAATACTGACATCGCAGAATATCTCCCACCCAAAGTCTGTGCACATTTTAAATCTCACTTGACATTGTAACTATAGCGACACGAGAGAGCTAAATCCTCTGGTATCACTCAAATGAAGCGGTTCTTATATGTTTCCAGTGAGAAACAACTTCTCTCCCCATATTCCTGGCTTGACATGGGCCATGTTTATTGAATAATAATGGGTATTGGGATAGGAGTTAAAGCCCCCGTTACGCAATCAGTTGTGATTTCACCTGACAAGTGAACATAGACTGTAAATCTCCTGTATGGTATTCCTTACTGATACAATAAATTAATCAGATGAGAAATATACCAGTCTATAAAAGAATCTCTCGGGCTGCTTGAAATCCTGATTAAATAAAGATAGTTTAAGTGAAATGTCCTCCTGTAGAACTCCACGGGAATGAATTCTGCAGATTAGTGATGCGCTTATAGGAAGAAAAAGTTGAAGTCTTCCTTCACAACAAGGAAAGGAAAAAACAATGAGTCGAATATATGCGGCGGGCCAAATTATCATTTAATACAGAATAAGAGCTTCATCTAATTCAATTAAAAATATATCGACTTTAGTTACATAGATCTGCTTACCATTATATACAATGTAATTCAATTATAGATATAAACAATAATATCAAAGATATTTTAAATTCACCGGAATTACGGATATCTCCAATTCATTGCAGGAGCCCTTGTCTCAATTTATTTAGATCAGACCAGACAAAGGGTGGCTTTACGTTTGTCACAGCTGGTGAACCATCCTAACCATAACGGTCCTCTTACGGAGGGCAGCATGTTCCGAGCATAATCTTGCTGTCTTAGCACTGAAGGAACAATAATTATCCAACGGAGCAAAACGTTTCCCTTTTTATGGTTTGTGTTAGTGTGGCTATTAACTGTTGGAGAACACCGCCGTCACATAAGTGAAATACCCTTGAGTACGGCGTTAAACACCAATCAATCAACCTAACCGTAACGTCAAGTAATCATTTCAAGATCATGTAACAATTTAACCTGTGATCAGAGCGTTATCTGTATCTAAAGTGAAGTGTATCTATATTAAATATTACTTTAGCTAGACTTTATGTGTTTGACGAAGGGCATGAACATTGTAGTGAAAAACGACTTGTCGCCTTTTTCGGAATGACAATAACATTAATTAACAGGTAACGTAAGTATAAAAGTGATAAAATGTAGATGTGGTGTTATTAGTGTCTTTGCTGGATTGGATTGGATTGGTTTGGATGGCGCATTCAAATCAAAGTGTCGTTGCTGACTATTTCTCATGAGTTTATATGAGCCAATGTTCAGGGGAAGGGAGTTGCAAATAAAATAACAGGCAGAGATTTGTTCTTGCGATGGTAAGAAGTCTAAGGCCAGGTGTGGTAATCGCTTGGTGATTGCTCCAGAAGACCCCTCGTGTATGTTATTGACACGGGCTCGGAAAGGCCATGGGCTCTGTCAGTCTTTGTGTCGGTTTTATTTACATTATAATTTGCCTTTTAACTTTGTGCAAATCTAATATTGAAATCTGATATTAAATGCGGCTTGGTGTTATCGGAGACAAAATCAATATGATGACATAAATCCCTCAACCCACCGCTGGCCGCTAGTATGGTTTCCCTCCTTGAGAGATTTTGTGCATTTACTACTTAGTTGACCAAGTTATCTGCTATTAGCTGGGAAGCGACATTGTACGGAAGGATACCGCTTTGATGAACGCTCAGCAGACAAGGGCAGGAACTTAATCGACGTTAGAGGTTAAGCGATCTATAAATTGTGTTATATCAAGACCTTTACTGGAATTTTAGTTTATTCCTTAATCCTTAGTCAAAGCATCTGTACATCTAAACTATCACTAGCCTCTGTCGCTCAAATGAAGCGGTTCTAATATATTTTCACAAGGAATCCGATTTCTCCTACAATATTTCTGGCATGGCATGGTGATAAGAGTATGTTTATTGGATAGCAATCGGCATTCAGATAGAATTCAAATCTCCTGCTACGCTATAGTTTCGGCTTCACTGGACACAAGTTAACAGGGGGTGGTTAACTCCATAAATGCAAGGCCCATCTGATACGAAGAATTAATCAGATGAGAAATACTGGTAGAATCTCTCAGGCCGCTTTAAATCCTGATTAAATAAAGATATAGTTTAAGCGAAATAAGCCCCTGCACAGCTCCACGGGAATGAATTCTGAAGATTAGCGATGTGCTTCGCTACATCTCGTGCAGAAACAGTGCATAGAATAGACAGGAAACTGTGATCACATAACTTCCACTTTAATGGAAAGCAATTTAAATCCCACATTCATTCTCATTGACCTTCCGTTATGTTTGAGTTGGGGTTTCTATAGTAAAATAATTAAAGGAATTGTAATGTGACAATACAAAAGGTTACGTCGGATCCTTATAGCAGGCACTGACTAATGTTCTTGTTCTTTTCGCCTGTATCTAAAATATTAGTTTACCACAGACGATGTGTATGTTGAAGGATACGTTGTATTGTTGTGCTACTCACCCGTTGTCTGTATATCAATAAAGTTTATTCAGACTTAACTAAAGTATAGGCTATCAAATATCAATTCTATTATGTAGATGTGATGCTATTTATGTCGGCGATTTTCAGAGGAGTCAATATTCTGATGAAGGTACTTCTAAATCAAATCGCCGTCAGCGGTTTGTTCTTGTATTGGCGATAAGAGAGACGCCAAGTATAATTGTTGACGATCACTTGGGAATTGCTCTCGTAGGCTCTCTTGTATGTAATTGACACAGGCTCGGTAAGATCGCGGGATATGTGCTGGTTGAATGTGAGTATAATTTGCCTTTGTTTTTGAAGGAATCTCCTTTGTTTTTGAAGGAATCTCCTTGTGACTGATTATACACCCATGACAGGACATAACCAGAGCTGGGAATCCATATATTGACGTGTTATCGAACAACCCATCAGCAGTTTCACCTCTGTGAGAGATTTGATGTATTTTCTACTGCGTTGACCAAGATATCTGTGATTTTTTTATCGCTTTGATGGGCGCTCAGCAGACAGGGACAATAATTTATAGACGTTAGAAGTTATGTGTCGTAAAAACGTGTTTGTTACCGACATGTTTACGAAGTCCTAGCCAATCTCTGACGCAAAGCCTCTGCACATCTTCAGTGTCAATTGACCTGTTATTATAGAGATAACGACATAGAAACAAATCCCCTTGTGTCACTCAAATGAAGCAGTTCTAATATGATTTTAGAATAAACAAAATTTTCCTACAAAAGTTTCTGCTTGACATGGGGATGAAAATATTAAGATGTATTTTGTTTTATATCAACAGTAATGACTGACAGATATCATATTATAACATGCAAAATTCAAGTAAAATGTACAATGCACCATTACTATCACAGATACATTAATTCCACACATCGTATAGAAAAACTTAAATCCAGATATATAAAACCAATGGCATGTGTATTAAGTGAATAATAATGGGTACTAAGGTAATAAAAAGCTGTACGCAATATATTGAGTTTCATTGGACAAGTTAACAGAAAATGGTGAACTCCATAATAGCTATGTCCATCCGATACGAGGAATACATCAGATGAGAAATACAGGCATCTCTACAGAAATCCCGATTAAATAAAGATAAGTTAAGCGAATTTAATGCATCAATATTGTTAGTAAGTAATTTTTACACCGATCAATAACTTTATACCATTGTTTAATTATTATTTCTGGATATTTCAAAGTTTAAAATCACGTTAAAGTTTTGATTTAAACAATTTTTTTCTTCTCATTTTCCAGGTGAACAGGCTATGCCTATATAAATGCATTTTCCAAACTGTTGATATTCGTAAAACACATATAAACATATTATTGCATAAGACTGTGGGATATGTTCTGGTTGTATTTACCGTATGAGTTGCTGTTGTTTTGGCGGGAATCTCCACAACCAGAGCAGGAAATGTATATATTGACTTATTGTCAAACAAACCGCCAGCAGCTTTCCCTGTGTGAGAGATTTTATGCATTTTCTACTGCGTTGACCAAGATATATGCCATAGTCTGGAAAGCGATATTGCATGGAGGGACATCGTTTTGATGGACGCTAGACAGACAAGAAGATGAACTTTATGGACGCTGGAGGTCAGGCGTCGTATAAAATTGTGTTAAGTCTGAACCTTTACTGAAATCGCAGACTATACCTGACGCAAAGCCTGTGCACAACTTAAATTTCTGGTGCCATTGTAACTATAGCGACACGAGGAAGCTAAATCCTCTGGTGGCACTCAACTACAGCGGTTCTAATATGTTTTCACTGAGAATCAACTTCTTCCGAAATATTTCTGGCTTGACATGGGGGAATGTTTATTGAATAATAATGGGTATTGGGATAGAATTCAAAGCCCTTGTTGTGCGATCACTTGGGATTTCATCTGACAGGTAACAGGTTAACAAAGACTGTAAATCTCCACGATTGTAGTTGAGATGATACGAGGAATTAGTCAGATGAGATATGCAACAGCCTCTAGAAGAATCTCTCGGGCCGCTTCAAATTCGATTAAATAAAGATAGTTTAAGCGAAATAATCCCTGCACAACTCTATGGGAATGGATTCTCTAGAATAGTTGTGTGCTTATATTAAGAAAAAGATAAAGTCGTCATTCACCAAACGAATTGAAAACAAGAAAACCCCAACAACCCCACAACAACAACGAATACGCAGGCACCAACATTTGATCGTAACATTTAATTCACAAACTTCTGGGTTACAAAGACAGCTTCAGGATATTCATTCAATTACACAAACTGTTTGAATCCTAGAGCTTCACTATACACAAGGTTTGTTTCTGGGTCTTATATGTGAACCCACGGGGAATGACAGGTTCTCGTTAGTTTACATGACAGGTTAAATTAGTACACCAGTTATATCTCTAGCTGTTTTAACAGCAAGATAGCAGGGATGTTTCTGTGAGACTAGCTCGTTGGACACACATAGCTATATTAGAACGACCAGTCAAGCAGACATCCGTTTGTTAATATGCTTTTTACCACACTGATAGTCTGATAGACATTCAACTGTATAAGTACAATCACTTATCCAAGACATTTTTCTTTAATTACAGGAGAACAATGACCTGGATAAAGAATAAAAACATTTCTTTAGTTACGAACATGTTTGTAGTGAAGAAAAATATTTTGTAGAAGTTTCACAATTTGTTTGGTGGGTTGTTACTGTTGCAGTGTTCTTATTTCTTATACATGTAGTATATTGTTCTAAAGTAGGTTTTCTCGATAATATTCTGTTGAGTGACTTTGAACATAATCCTTCTCGTGGCCCCAGTTTTGTCTACACCTTTTAAAGTAAACTTTTCCACAGAAATCTGATGTTCGATTGTGTATTTTTTGACTTAGTAGCGTTCCAAAAACTAGATGTTAAAACTGCATTCACGTTTAATGCTTTTTAATGTCACTGTCTTAAGGAGCGGATGTAACTGTATGCTATTAAGGCCTGTCTGTTTTATTTCGTTCGCTACACGAAGTTTCATGAAAAAACAATAGAAAGCAAACACTAGGCTTTAACTGACACAAGGCTGACCATTTAGGAACGTTGGTTGTACGTCTATATCGTTGTCTGTTGCTCATGTGAAAGCGCATTGATTTGATTCTCGTTCAGATTATATAAAAAGCAGCGGCCGCTTATTCAACCGTTATATTAAGAACAAAGACTACCCCCATATATAACACTGATGCAAAGCATTTTGACATATAACACTACCATCCCTGCCTCCCCAAATTATGTATATTTTCAATAGAAAAAAAATCAATGAACACAAAGTTTCACCCATGTAAAGATACAATTATAGCATACAATGTATTAATCGAAAACAAACTCAAGTACGAATAATGAGATACGTCATAAAAGAGTATTATTGGGGTATTCGCTTCATGGTTAGATGGTTATTATGACATTTGCCTGTCTTCTTATCCGTTCTGTTCTGAACACACAAAGCGTGTTATCTTTCCGTTACATCTAATGTCCTGGAAAGTTAGTTCCAACAATTATACACCGTTATCTATTCAACTGAACCACCGTTATCTATTCAACTGAGCCACCGTTATCTATTCAACCAAACCACCGTTATCTATTAAAATGAACCACTGTTAACTATTCAAATGAACCACCGTTATCTATTCAACCAAACCACCCTTATCTATTCAACCAAACCACTGTTATCTATTCAACTGAACCACCGTTATCTATTCACCTGAACCGTCGTTATTTATTCAATTGAACCACCGTTATCTATTCAACTGAATCAGCGTTATTTATTCAACTGAACCAACGTTATCTATTCAACCGAACCACCGTTATCTATTCAACTGAACCACCGTTATCTATTCAACCGAACCACCGTTATCTATTCAACTGAAACACCGTTATCTATTCAACTAAACCACTGTCGAGTTCATGTATTGGTCCCATATGGGTTTAACATATTCACAACCCCAGAAGAGATGAGATACAGATTCTTCAGAACTAATACAAAAAGTGCACAAAATACTAATATTTGCGTCTAAGCGATGGGCAAATATATTTATATTCAATATCCCATTTGTGATCTTGAACTGAAACCATTGATATTTTTCCTCTCTAAAATGTTTGGGATCATATTGAACACCTGCCATCTTTTATCATCATATGTCATTTCAAGGATTGTCTCCCATTTCAGGTTGGCTTTACATTTTGAAAAAATTGACCCAACAATAGTGTCGTTATAAAGCTTACATCCTTTTTCTATACGCAATAAATTAAATGTTACTATAGGAATAATTGGATTCGGTATAGGT
>JAUELC010185315.1:0-10927 GCA_031471745.1 Cryptochiton stelleri | reverse complement strand
CATTGGGCTGGCACACTGTCATATGAGTGAAATAACTTTAAGTACGGCGTAAAACCCCAATCAAACAAACAAACCATCCGTCTGCCCCGCTTCATGAAATGTAACTGTTATGCTTCTAACTATACCATACTACTTGTTTTTACCCTCTATGCAGTGAGTCATTAAAAACATAAGACACAGACAAGACTTTATCATATCTACTGTAATGGAAAAGCATCAGAGAGGAAAACCATATGTGAAGTTGACATTTTAATCATATCATCTTGTTTGACTTGTCATCACCGTGATTGTAATATAAGTCATTTATCTAGATTACTGGCTATCATAAGTCGTAATCAATTAAGGATGGCCTTGAAGTGTATCAGGTTTTATACCGTCAACTTTTATAAAAGTCCAGAAAAGACACCCCTTTAATGAAAAGGAATAGAGATGTAAAATCCTAATGTTGGAAATAAAAAAACTAGACTAACTTTTCCATTTTACAATGCGCTACAAAATACTGTTGTTTTTATGGGTAAGCTTGGTGAAATACTAAAAAACCATCTAAAATTCCAACCATCAATCACTGTCGCCGTTTTGCAAGTTGTGAAAGTATTATAGCATGTAAAGAAACAAGGTTTTCAAGGTTTCCTCCTCGGTTTTCCACCGTATTAAGTAAGGCTGACTAAGAAGTGGATAATATGTCGTAATATAAGTGAAATACCCATGAGTACGACGTTAAACACTGGTCAATCAAATAATAAAGAGCCAGTAGTTAGCAGCAGGTTAATCTGTGTACTGGTGTTCCTTGAGCCAAGGGGTAACATGAACTCTATTCGTCTGTGGGGTCTTAGGCTGCTAACTCTACACTTTGTCTTATTGCACCATGTCCTGCGATTGTTAGCAATTCGGACTTCCTCCTTATATACCGGCTTTATCGTGGAATAAAGTTCACTATTAGTTGAACTGTACAAATTTATCCCTAAATGAGTTAGATTTGGGTGCTCTTTATGTCCCAGTTTGGATTTCTATTAATGGCAAGGAGACAGAAAGATAAACATTCTAAAATATATTTCAGGACTATTATTAACATAGAGACTATTAATGACTATTAAATCTTGCAAATTACAGTCAGCCTAAAAAATGTTTTAATCCGAGATATTTTCATTGGTATTTATGGCAGTGACGGTTTAACTTACATACCACTCTTCTCTGATGTTTTTCTCATTTGTTTGTAAAACAATGGCTTATTTTGTTACTAAAATAGCTGTTGTTTTGAGTCGGTGACGTGGCAGAAGTATATTGTCTTGACAAGCGTGTAATTTTCTGTATTTGGTATGTCATTAGATAGGATAAGCTGTTTTATCTATACATTATAAATATGTTAAGTGCGTATAGGATTAATAGCTCAAGCATAAATATTATATGGTATAGTCCCAATCCCCTTATAACTCAAACTAAGGCAATGTTTCTGTTTTTAGAATGAGTTGTGAATGATTTACTATTCAACAGCTATGTTTTTTTTAAAAATATTTATAATGTTTTATAAGCGCAAATACTGATATTTTTAATTAATCACATTCATTGTGAATGATATTTTTAAAAATATTTGTAATATTTCATATAAGAGCAAATACGGTTGTTAAAATTTGAATCCCCCCCCCGCCTCCCCCAAACAAAAAAATATATATTTATATAATAGTTTCTTTCTTAATAACCATTGGGTTGAGAATAGTGTGTACAGCATAATTTTCATATAATGTGCCTCGCAGATAGCATTATTCATGCATGTGTATATTTTTGTCCGCACAACCTGGGACTTTTGAAATTGCCTTTCCAAGGGTCACCACAACAAGTTGTATATGGCAAGTGAATTTCTATGATCTCCACACAATAGGATTAAGTTTTACAATGGTGCTTTGACTTATGGTCAGCTACATGTACCTGTACATGTTTGTCAGGTAGCTCTCCTAACAATCAGCCTTAATGGTGGACTTATTAAATATCTCCACAACTTTCACCCCTGTGACCGATTCTTATCTACTGTGACTTGCTCACAAACTACAGTAGCCTACATGGCTATTTCTTCCATTATGATTGTGTGTCCACTTTCACAAAGGGTTTGATATGCCTATGTCCAGGGACCATTTATGGTACACATTCCAAAAATTAATATACACAGTTTTCCCCAAAATCAGAGAATATTCCCAAATGATGTTTAAAGAAATGTAGAATGTAATGGGGAAAATGATATTACATTTTTAGTTATTTTTATATTGACTTGAAAAAAGTCAGATTAACATGAAAAATCAGTTCCTCAAAATTTTCGACTTGAGTCAGAAATGGCTTTGTGGAATCGCCCCCAGGCTATGTTCCATAATCCAAAACTTTAAAATCAAACCAAATATCCAAAAGAAGACATAAGTTACACAAACAGCTAACTACTATTGACAGAACATAAGCTTACCTTCCCAAAAGAAAGTCCTACCCAAGAATCTTTATATGATATGTTCATCTATCTTTACACATTATTATCTAGTCCATTATCCCAAATATTCAACTAGTGCTAAGTAAAGACAGAATGATTATGCTTGAACCATGCTGCCCTTATACTTTTCGGCAGGGCCCTCTCTGCTTATAAATGTACCGTATGCATGTTACAAGTATCATTGCTTGCCACTGCAAACACAGGTGATTTTTCCTCATATGTATGAAACCTGCTCAAATCTATACTTACACAAGTTACATGCTTAAATGCTTACCTTGACAAGCAAAGTTAGACATCTCCCAAATACACAGCGTAAAAAATATGTCTATGAAAGTATCATGTATTATTGTTTACCTTAACGAGCAAACCTTGCTAAATAGTACTATATGTACAAAAGGTAGAACAGGTAGTATTACTTACTGTTACAAGCAAAGACGACATTCCCTTGTAAACCCAGGTAAAAAGTATTATCCACACAAGTTTAATAAAGCTCACCGTGACAACAGGCACAGGTGAACTTCACTCATATAATAAGTGTGTATACGCAAGCAGCAAGTATTACAGCTTGCTGTGACAACCAGCAAACCACTCTTTCTCTACAAGTCCTGCCACCAAATTCCCGTGGTGTGTACAGTAGAGCTTTGATTTAATATACATACCCGTTTTACCTATAGCCATACATGTAACAATCTTTTTTCTCTATGCATTATAGAACTAGTCTGGTCGCATTGATTGAATACCAGTGCCAAGTTAACCTATATTCATAAAAGCCTCTCTTTTTGAAGTTGACAGGGTGGTTGTAGTTGGTTTTTTGTTTGGGGACTCAACCAGGCAGATATAGCTTTACCGTAATTACGCAAATAATTCCAGCCTGGCTCAGTGTGCTGTTTTAAGTAAAACTTGCTGCCAGTAGCTCTGGAGGAAGATCACTTTTTCAAGAGAGGATAACACTTAACGTTTTTTATGGTTGTGTCAGTCGTGTCACTGTTGGAGTACACCACGATCATATAAGTGAAATACTCTTGAGTACAGCAGTTTCAATTACTTAACTACAAAATATTAAATTTATGTTCCAGTTAAGAATATATCAGAAATTTATAGAAATCAATTTTTTACACTCAAACTCATAATATTAATGATTTTCCTTCAAAATCTAATATTTTCTCCTTGCTTAAGGTAAATATTTAATATTTTTGGGTCAATTATTATTAATGTATTATTTATTCACTTTGGCAGGCGGACAGGCACATAGTTTCTGCTCAATATCTTGCTTCAATGTGCGATTATTGTCAAACTTACTTTCTAGCTACAACCTATTTAGATGGAGATGTCAAGTTCGAAAATGAGTGAAATCCGGGCAAAATCAATTACTATGCTGCAATCTGATTGGTTGATTTGTTTCACGCTCAACGAATTTCTTACATTTTGTCTGATTTTTGTTAAACTTGGTCTGGTGCGGATGATGTCCGTTACACTCCCGCTGTCAGCCATGCATCACCGCTATCTAATTGTATGTCTTAATTAGCAACTGTAAGTTTTGATAGTTTGTTAGTAAGTAGATCATAAAAATATACAAATCATGTTTAAAACATTATAGTTAATGAAGATAAATATATTAAACTAACTTGTACCATAGCACTATGCTTTACGGTGTTTTCAGTAAAAACCTTATTTAAATAATCGTAAATCACCAACATGGTGGCCATTCGAACATAAATATAAGTTTGCTTTTGGTCATTTCTTTCACCCCTATAGAATTCAACACCTGTTCAAATCAAAGGGTCCCCAATGGCTGAATTAATTCTCATTGACATATTGATCAAACACGGTTTGATAAAATTAAATAAAACAGATCTTTACGAATGATAATGGATACAATGTCAGGTGAATCCATAGGGTTTAGTATAATAAGTGGACATTCAATATACATTATGCACAGTAAGCTCAGAACACCTCTTTCTGATTTAGTCACAAAATGTACCATTTTGTCACTTGTAAGAGACGATATCAGTCCTTGTTGTAAGGCTGTGTCAGTGTGGTAGAGTTTTGTTAAAACCAAAATCCTTGAAATTAAAGTTTTCTTTCTTGCAACAAAATCTGTGATGATCGACAACGTCTGCAGCGACGTAAGATAGTGGTGACTTAAGGCAAAACCTTGTGCATGTTATAATTAATTTACCATACAAAGTAAATTAATGAACACATGACCTCATCTGTCAGTGTAGGTCACTAGGCAAATGTCAAAATCGCTTTCTGCCTTTGACTAGTGGTTTTGACTAAGAGGTGTGTGGTTATCAGTCTTGCCACAACATTAGCCATTAGGCTGCTTGAAACTTGACAAGCTTTAAATCTAATTTTGCATTGATCTGTTTGTTTGATTTAGATTTTATGCCATACCAAAGATAATTTCACAAATATTACAGTGTGCCAGCCAAATGGGTGAAAGAAACCCCCCTTGACGCCACAGGCAACAAACCAATGACAAGATTTAAGACACTCGCAGAAAACGTAACATGGTGACATAAGATTTTGGTCAAAGTTTACAAATGCACTGTGTCAGATAGGCTTCCTGTGGACCCATAGCTGAGAGAGCACCAGGGCACTGGACGCTCCCACCGACCACCGATAATGTTTGCTTGAAATATAAATATGATTTTCTGTTATTGTGGACGGTATAAAAATATATTATTGGAGCATTGACTTATTTTAATAATGACTTGAAAAAAGTCAGATTAACATGTAAAATCAGTTCCTCAAAATTTTCGACTTAGTCAGAAATGGCTTTGTGGAATCGGCCCGAGGCTATGTGTTCTATAATCCAAAACTTTAAAATCAAACAAAATATCCAAAAGAAGAGAAAATTTACGCAAACAGCTCCGGACGCTCCCACCAAGGACAGATAATGTTTGCCTGAAATATAATGATGACTTTCTGTTATTGTGGGTGGTGTAATTATTTGAGCATTGACTTATGTCAGTTAGCCCTCGGATTGTCAATACTGGAAGCTTGCCTAACATCTCAATAAGCAGTTAAACAGGTTATTGTGTACTTGGACTTTTTTAATCAGTGCATTTTCACCTGTCTGAGTGTGTCCTTGTTAAACAAACATAGCTGTTGCATGGAGTCATAATATTAACAAATGTACACATTTCTGATTCCCTTTTTTTTTAAAATATTTGACTCTTTTTCAGTTTTGCACCCAAACACATACCCCACCCACCCAAAGACCACACACACTCCAATCCTTTATTAAAGTCACGAACGCACACCAAAAGGAAATATTTTGCGTTGTTACAGAATCACATGAGTTATAGATATTTTTCTCAAGAAGTAAAAGTTAGAAGCTTTCTGTTAATTCCACTCCCAGATTTGTAGGTTAAGTGAAAGTTTAAAAATAACAAAAAAACTGAAAACTGAAAATTCTGCCATCATATTTAAATGAGGATGTGTCAATTTACTGTCTAATCTGGGCCACGCTTTGATATATACCCAAGTCAACGGTTATTAGCTCCACCCCTATACTACGTCGACTCGTTACATATGTAGGTCATTCGCCGCACTGACGGTTCAAATGCCCTGTTGATGCATATGAGGAAAGATGGCCGGCCCCTTTTCACGTTGAATTCAGATTATAGCAGAATTTCTCCTGGCTTGTACAAGCCTTGTACACATTGAATATTTTTTATTTCAATGTTAACGTTTTTATTTATGAACAAACTTCAAAACTTGTCGAGGCAATCAGAATTTGTTGAAAACCTCTAATTTTGGGTGCGTATGTGACTTTAACACGCTTAATTTAAGACAAAATTCCTTTTTATTTGTAATCGTTGGTTCTATGGCCAGTTATTGTATGCTGCGTTACATAGGTCATGAGATGCAAGGCTTTGCTCGGGCTTACTCACCCTCACTCTCCATCCATCAAATATAAAATAAAACAATATTAAATATCAAAAGGAGAATGACCAACTGTCACTATATAGCATGTAAACAAACAAATGTATGTTTTCTGTAAACTGCTGATTATCCCTTACTGCAAAATTGTTATTTGACTCCAAGATATTATTTCCAAGTCCTTTACATAGCTTCCAAAGTAGTTATTTTATGGTTAAAATTTTAGGTTATTCATGGAACTTTTTTCCATTTATGAGGATAATAATTGAAAAAAAAGAAAAAAGAAATGTAACTTTAAAAATAAGCAATTATTAAAACTTTTAAATTAATCAAAAACAACTGTATGATACCTGCTTCAGCTATTTAAGTTCCATTGGAGGCTAAGCTATTCTGTGTCACAATTGTGACTATCTTTGACTCGACACGATTCATCATCTCATACATTATAACTTTTCAATGCAATTCAGCAGAAAATAATAATAATAAAACAAAATGTTTGAAGACACACTATTGTGACTACCTTTGACTCCTACCTTCACAAACATTGTCAGTTTATTGTTTCTTATTTCTCGTAAATTGTTTTTGTTTTTCAGGTTGTCTGTTTATAATAACATTTGAAGACACACTATCGTAAACATCTTAATTCATACTTTCATAAATAGTTCAGTTTATTGTTGCTTATTTCTCGTAAATTGTTTTACATTATATGTTTATGTTCAATGTTCCTTAGGGAAGACCAAATGTAAATTTGACTGGTTGTTTTTTAACCCTTTGAAAATAAAAACACTTCAATTGAATATGCAATCAAAGTGAATGAGGTTATTTTAGCCGAAGGCCTATGTTTGAAACCTGAACCTGTTAAGTTTAACACAAGGCTTTACAACCATTTTGAAGTCTTAATTCAACCTAATGGCTAGGGGCTGCTATAAAACAATTGGGAAGTAAATGAATGAAAATTTGAACAAAGCATCAGGTACGAGAGGGTAAGAGATATATTTCCGTTTTTTATTGTATAGTGTCATTGCAGGGCTAGAAACCGGGTATGTTTGCCTCCGTTTGAAAGGCTGTTAAAACAAAAAAAATGGACAAAAATTTAAGAAAAAAAAAGAAAGCCATTTTATGATTTGATCACTATATTTTAAAAAAAAAAAAGAAATAAAATGAATTCTGATGTCATATAGAATACGTAAATCTCCACGAGATGCAAGTTTTGCCTCTGGCGCCAAATTTGACACAAATGGCCTGAAAAATGTACATTCAATAGTCAATACACAAAAGCCGTTAATCGGAGGGGACGGAAGTTATCGAAGATAGGCGATATTGAACAAGAATAAGACTTATGTTAGACAGTTATATTGAAGTGTTACAAGCAGACATTTTGTATATGATTTGGTTGAATGCATTTAGGAGTTGATGTACAACAGAAACAGTAGTTTTCTTTATGGATGACACTTTATTAACAAATTACACGACGTTTCCGTCTAGATTCTAAGTCCGCTATGAAGCTAATTTTGTAAATATATTTAACTTTTGTTATCAATAGAGATGACCGTATTATTAATTTGTTCTATGGTATATTATCATAATGTTTTTCATTTACTATTATACATTTTGTTTAGGTTTGAGGCCTTTGTGATTTTGCTTTCATCTTTTATACCCATTCACATGTCTTGTTTGTGTGAACCAGTCTTTTGTAGGAAATATCTAAGAAATAGAAGGGGAAAAAAGTTAAATAATTTGGTTCATATTATGTTGCGCTCACTAATACAACTGCAAATGACCGTGTTTCTACCTTGGTTTTTTAATTTTTTTTTATATATATACGCCCTTGTAACAATAAGAGTGGATGATGTCTAACTGTTTTGTTTTTTTCCTGATTTCTAAATTATATATAAACTATAGGTTAAAAATAAATATTTAGTTGATTATGGCCCTGAGTAGATCTATATATATATTATATATATTTTATAAATGTAGAAAGAAAAAAAATTACATCTTCACCTAAATTCAAACCCGAGTCTTTTGCTGACACTCTACCAACGAAGCTACAGGGGCTCACGGTAGAATATTACCAGAATTCATGTCCAAGCAGAGAATGTCAATCTCTGTCAGCTCTCTTACGTTTATATATATTTTGACTTTTGGGTTAATTCCGGTGTTTTGTCATATACACTACATCCTGTAAATAACTACACATGAATAGTTATTACCTTCTCTCGAGATCTAAAGAGCTTATCCATTACAACTCAAGAATAAAATCCATTCAAAAACCTTGTCTCTGAGGGTTTATCAAGAACATGAGATGATTTATCGATTTTTTATTAATTCGCCATCCCTGTGCAAGTGTGATTATCATTATAAATATATTTTTTATAAATATATTTTGATATATGTAGAGAGAATAAATTGTTTGCCTCCACCAGGATTCGAACCAGGGCCCTTGGGGTTACAGGCCCAACCCTTTACCGAATTTGCTACACAGGTTCATAACAGAATCAGAAGGTCACCCAGAGCCTTCATGTCGGTCTATTATAATCACAGACTATCTAAATACTGTTTGTTATTTATCAAGTAATTTACCAACTTCAGTTCTGGTCGTGTCAAAACTGTAGTCTTCATGCAGGCCTATACGATTTCTAAATAATTATAATGCTGTTTTTTTTTTAATAGATGATCCTTCGTACTAATATTAGTATATCGTTAGTATGCTAATTGTTCTTAGCCATGTAATGGCTTACGACCTTGCCTATTAGTACATTCTACAAAATCTAGAAATCACAGTTTCAAAATAGTTTTGCAAAAAAACCCCACCAAAACAACAGTATTGTGAATTGTAAATTGGTGTGTTTTTGGTATCGTTTTGTAAAATTAACTTTTAATAAGAAGTACAGGCTTTATGTTTAAATTTACCCTACAATGCCATTCATATATTCCCTATCTTCCCTTCTACTCAAAAAGGCCTCGTGTTCATATCATTGTCAAACATCAAAAACTAAACAAAACAAGCACAGGAAGTTATGTTAAAGACATATATGATTTTTAAAGGCCCCAGTTTTGAGATTCCCACTGGAGGCAAGCACATGTTTCTTTCTCTGCATTTATTAATATCTGGAACCTCAGCTGAGATTCGCAGCAGGCAGTGATGCAGCTGAGATTCGAGGCAGGCAGCGATGCAGCTGAGAACCTAGGCAGGCAGCAGTGCAGCTGAGAATCTAGGCAGGCAGCGGTGCAGCTGAGATTGATGCAGGCAGCGGTGCAGCTGAGATTTGAGGCAGGCAGCGGTGCAGCTGAGATTCGAGGCAGGCAGCGGTTCAGCTGAGATTCGAGGCAGGCAGCGGTGCAGCTGAGATTCGAGGCATGCAGCTGTGCAGCTGAGATTCGAGGCAGCCAGTGATGCAGCTAAGATATGAGGCATGCAGCTGTGCAGCTGAGATTCGAGGCAGCCAACAGTGAACTCCACGCGCTGTGTCGAGTCGCCCAAATTTATGCTATCCAAGTTCTTATTCCTTTATAGAACCTGGCCAATTTTCCATAGAAATGTGATTCATTTAAGTTTGTTTGTTTGATTGGTGTTTAACGTTGTACTCACGTGTATTTCACTTATATGACGACGGACTATCCACTTCTTACTCTGCCTTACTTAATACGGTGGAAAACCGAGAGGCAACCTTGTAAAAACCACCACCCGCTATAGCCGGAGTCAACTTATGTGACTCCATCATATACCTGTGGTCAATTGAAGGGCTCAAACCCTTATGGTACATTGAAGGAGGATTAAAAGTCAGACACGCTAACCACTGAGCCATGGCGCAGGGCCGATTTCATTTAAGCGTATATATTGTACACAAAATTTAAGATGTTTTTTAAACAACTCTGCTGTATTCATGCTTAGTTCTACAGTCTGTACAACGAGTGGAGTTCACTGTATATGCAGCAGACTAACAGAGTAAAGCATCCACGTCTCACTGACTCAAATCTCAGTGTAGTTTCCAATGCCTCCATACTATTGAATTGAAGTATTTATTGTCAGAGGGTTAACACTAATTCAAATTTAAATTTTGTCTTCCAGGAGGCCCTCTGAAACATCGAATATCAAAATAAAATAAAAACCCATATATATCCCTGTTTATATTTTTGATAAATGAAGAGAGAAAAATTTGCTTGCCTCCATATATATGAAATATAACTGATGAAGTTTGTTCACATGGTACTTCCAGACTCTTGCAATATTATTCTACAGTATCCTTGTCAGACTCACTACACTTATACAGGGTTGTCATGATTCTTTATCATGTTAGTTGCTAGTTTCTACATCGCCAATGCTTTGTTCTGCATTTACCTGCTTCACATGTAGAGCTCTAGGAAGTTTCACTCTCACTGGTGGTGTAAGGTAACTTTTTTATCTGGTTGCTATCAGGGGAAGTCAAATGTGAAAAATGATTGCACTGATGTAGCTAAGCTAGCCAAAGCTTTTCAAACTAATTTTAAGAAAAATTAATTACAAAATGGCTATGGAAAACAGCGATGTATTTGCAAGCACAGTTAAAGGTGAGTAAAATTAACTTTTCA
>JAUELC010185205.1:0-10927 GCA_031471745.1 Cryptochiton stelleri | reverse complement strand
GATACAAGACAATCACAGGACATAACAGAACGCCACAACAGCTTCTTGTTGCACCTTAGCTCTGAGAGCACCAGGGCAACACGAAGCTCCCACCAACCATCCGCTCCTAGTTTTGGTATTTACTTTACAATTTCAATACACTGTGTAAGCCGTGATCTGATCCACTCTTCTCCTGACAAGACATAAGATATGTCAAAAATAACAGATTGAATAATGATCAAATACCAGAGAAGGTATTGATTTGAACTGATAACTGAATTACTTTGTATTGATATCGCATGTTCTCACACTACAACCCCCTTATTTCCACCCCAGAGCAGTGTGATAACGTGTTATTTTTGTGAATAAAAAATATTATTGTGACGTCTCTATTGTGACATCACGGTGATATCTCAAGGGTATATACACTATTGCAAGAGGATGTTCTATGATGTCCTCTGGTGCTTGGGCACAACAATGTATATACTCACCAGACACTGCAAAATATATAGATTTTTACAAGAAAATCAATCTAAAAGTGGAAAAACTTGAATACTATTATCCAACTCGAACTTGTGTGATACAATGGCTATCACTCTAGTCTGTTTATTTTAACAGAAAATGAACATGTTTATTTTAACAGAAAATGAACAGACTCGAGTGATATCCATTGTATCACACAGGCTCTCGTTAGATAACCTCTAAGTACAAGATGTGAACAAATTCCTACCTACCCCAATACATTGTCCTAGATCCTGGAGTTTGCCAGCGAAGGACTCTAAGTATAAGATTATCTTAAAATTCACCTCACTTAATAACTCTAACAGCTCCACCTAATAACAAAACATTTACTAGTTATTTATTTCCTTATGTATATGAAAGTTTATTTTACTTTTATCCCTGCAAACAAAAAAACATCAAATATATAGAGAATTCACCCCATCTTTATAGGCTATTGGAAACTTCCCTGAATAGTATATATATAAATTAAGTGTTAATAAATTAATTTCAATTAAAATATAATTTCAGTCAAAATAGATGTCAAGGGATTACAAGCCATAGTTAAATAGTAATTAGGGCAGTGGTTCTCAACCATGAGCAATGACATTTACAGGGGCAGGAGTTTGAATCCATGGTGGAGATTGATTTACTTCTGTCTTATTATAGACATAATTGTGGAGATTTGGTTTACCTTAACCAGCCAATATGGGTTATACTGTAGTTCTAGTAGTTTAAGTAGAAGCTGTAGGGCTCTATGACACCGACTACTGCGCAGTAAATCACCCAGACACAAGCGGAAAGCCACTAATCCCATCCGTGCTGCAACACTGGAGTCATCCTCTGTTATATCCAGCATCAGTCTCATTAGATAGTCCAATGTCAACGCTATAACACAGTTAATACACAATAAATATAGCCACAAATATAAGAATATAAAGCACAAGCTATAAATTGTCAATCTGGTAATTAAATAGTCATAAATTAAAATAAAGCTATAGCCATTCTTTTGGTTGAAATTTTTGGTAATCTATTGTATTTTTCTACATTGCAGGAATTTTTCCAAGAAGTCATCGACCATGATTAACAATGTTTTTTTTATATATATATATAGATTTTTTATTTTTTTTAAATTTTATTACTGTTTCTTCGACACTTGCATAAAGATGATGTAAACTAATGTTTTAATAAGCATACAATCTTCACTGGTATATATAGAACTTCTGTATACATAATTTTCATTCTTGACAATGGTTTTCAAATAAACTGAAATATTGAATCACTATGCATCTACATGTATCTTTTATTGGAGTCGTAACCTTACTCTACTTTGACCGTTATATTTAAATGCATTAATACTTTGATGATTTTTTTATTTATAATCTTAATATTTTAATGATGCCAAAATGTAAAATATTACTGTATTTATAATGTGTGTTAATAATTTATATATATTTATTGAGGACTACAGAGAAGAACTAATTATTTATTTGACAGTACAATCCTCATGACACAAAGTTATTATTATAATAAGTTGCCTTCAAGAACAGCAAATTGCATTTTATTTTAATTTTATTGCATTTTGCATCACATAGTGCACACTGACCCGAAATGTAACAAAATGTCATTATTACATTTCGGGTTGAGCAAAGATATAGTATTGATGCGAACGTAATAATTGTTACAAATCGGGTTTATATGGACTGGAATGTTAACACAAAATGTAATAATTTGTTACATTTTGCATATTTATTACATTCCGGGTTGTAACACGGTATCCACAGAGTTGAAAAGTGAAACTATTAATAATTTAAAGAAACAATGACAAACGCTCTAAATTACTATAAACAAATAATCCGTAACAAATACATAATATAGTTTAATTATGGCATAAATTTTTGTGATTTGATCTGTTTTAATCAGTCTTGTATTGATTTTTTTGTTTGTATGATTGTGGTTTATCGTCGTACTTTAGTTTATTTCATTCTTTTGGCTACGTGCCAGCCCAATAGGGGAAGGAAACCACCCTCGATTTCACTGGCAACAAAAACTTACAAGATACAAGACAAGCACATGGCATAATACATGCTGCAATAAGACAAAGTTAGCAAACTTACGGTGCTGGACGCCCCAACAGATCGGCTTCATGTTGCCCCTTAGCTCTGAGAGCTGCAAGGCAACAGGAAGATCCCTCCAATGAAGCTCAGTTTTGCATTGAAACTGATAAAATAATTAATTTGTTGTGGAATCAAATTCCCGGATACCCGTCGAAAACACGACCTACTTTGTTTATTTGGAAGTTCTATTTAATGTATAAAGAAAAATAAGTATAGTGTAGTTGATTTACCTGGCACCTGTGTGACATTGAGTGACTGGAACCATTGATTAAAGCTGCCTCCGCCAGCTAGGTGAGCTGCCTGGAGATAGTTTCCGATGATCAGACCTGTCTGACCTTTCAACTGCGGATCAGGATGACTAGCATACAGTAACAGGTCCTGTAGAGTCTGGCTTTCTAACAACAAACAAGTCATAGCAGCAAATTAACAACATGTAAACCATGACAAGATCTTCTAAATATATCAACAGAAGCAAAATGTATTTATTTTAAAAACAGCCACTGAATTCGCCTGCAGAATTTAACTCTTTCACAGTTTGTAACAAATGTTTGAAAACCAACTCACAATCAAATACATAAAAAGACAAATTTAACTATAAGCAATGAATGAACAGTATGTTTGTTTGACATACTGTAAATCACCTAAAATTTCAACCATGAATCACTGACACCTTTTTGCATGTTGTGAAAGTATTATAGGATATAAAGTATTATAGCACATGAACAAACAAGTTTATGTTTTCTGTAAAATCCTGATTCTCCCTGACAGAAAAATTGTCATATGACTCCCAGATATTATTTCCAACTCCTTTAAATAGCTTCCAAAGAAGTACTATTATGGTCGAAATTTTAGGTGATTTAGGGGATTAAAGGTTATTTCCCTCATATTACGACATGCCAACCCAATTACCCTTGGTGTCACTGGCACAGGATGCAAAACACGATACACAGAGATTTACAGATCCAGACTTTGTGCTGCCCTTATCTCACTGAGCACAGGGCACAGGAAGGTCCCATCAACCACCCGCTACAGACTCAAGTGTACAAACAGGTAGGTCCCTGATTAACATACCTGAATCTCCATCTATAAACAAGCGATCATACAGGATGGATGGATACACACTGGTTATGCTGGCCATACACCCTAGAGCCAAAGATTTGCTACTAATTCTCACAGATTTATCCGGGATTAACTGGCCTGGACGACCCGCCAATAAAAACCGTACACTTAGTAATCTGGTACAGTAGAGGAAGGGCACCTGACCATCGCAGTAGGAGCCTATCCGTTGTAGATTTGGTGAGGCTGTAGTAGCAGGTACTGTTGAGGATGGTTCTGGGTCCTCGTACAGCTCTGGATTACCATTGAGGTCATCCTCCTGTCTCAGAGAGGGAACTCGTTTAGGGCTCAGACTCTTTATACTCAACAGTGTATCTTGACTACAACTGTGTGAGAGCTGAGACTTCTCCGAGCGCTCAGATTTGTCTTCAGTCATTTCACCAATATCCAGATTGGAATAGTCGGACTCCATGAAGACAAACTGAGGTGAATCCTGAGAGTGGTCTTCATCCTCCAGGCTGACCTCACTGGGTGCTCTCTTTACCATCTCTATATTATCTGTGTTTTCAGCAGGTAGTGCTAATATCTCCTCATCTAGAGACCCGCCCTGTCCTATCTCAATCATCTCATCTACATCATCATCTAACTCCTTATCTTCATCGGTACAGGGTAAATCAGACGAACTACCTGAACCACAAAACATCACCAATATCAGTCATACATGTCAGAGGGTTTATATCTTTACATGATTTGCATTACCTGATCATAATGTCATAACACACAAGGCGATTTGTACTGCCAAGCAATATCCAAGTTCCCTACTATTTAGGCGTGGTAAGACGAACAGCAAGATCTTTCAACTTAAGTCAAAATAGCCAGAAGTATGCAAACAATGGACAAAATTGTGTTAAACTCAACAATGATATGTAAGTGGTCATAAGAAAGCTGCATACAAAATTTCTGTTAATTTTACTGAACCATTACAAAAAAAAATATACTGTGTAAACACGAAAATACCCCTCGTCCCCATCCAGAATTTTTGTTGATGGCCATATTGCTTGCATTTTGACACACTTGTGTTTTATCATTTGATTTAGATTTGAGATACCTTCAGTCAAAAAATGTATAATTCTATGTAGTCGTAATCTTCAGATATCCTGTTAACAAGAATGCAATTATAAAATCCCTTAACAGGGCAATAACTCTTTTCGCAGGCCAAACACAAATTTTGATAGGGATATTTGATTGGGGTTTTACACTATTCTAAAGGTTATTTCACTCATATGATGGCTTGCCAGCCCTATGGGAGACGGAAACCAACGCCACTGTCAACAAACAATGATAAAATACAACACAAGCACGGGACATAAAACATGGTGCAATAAGATGAAGGGTGCAAATTCACACGGCAGATCGGTTTTGTGTTGCCCCTTAGCTCTGAGGGCACCAGGGTAATAGGAAGCTCCCTGCAACTAACCACCCACTTTCGATACGGTTCACAAACGCATAAAAATAAATCATAATGCTAAATCTAGTGATTCAAGATTGCTCCGTTCAGTTAGAGCGTTATTGAAAAAAAAGACGAACAGGCGAATTGACAGACATGATGACGAAATTACCCCTTTGACAATTATTGTCTGAGGGGTAAAAACAGATCTTTCGCATTTTTAATGTCAAAATGGCAAAAAGTTATTTGTGAAAACAATCAATTCAAATGTTATGACAACACTATAGTTATTAAGTATTTAAACGTCAGTGAAATCAAAAAAATCAAACCTACTGTCAGATCTGCCTCTCCCTAACTGTTTAACCTGCTCCTCAAATATGGTCGATTCTTGAATAGAGTTGGGCTGGCTCAGTATTTGGAGAAGTTGTGGGTGTGGTCTTCGTAGTAACTGTTGAAGAGCTTCTAATGATGCTGTGACTACATTGTGGTCTGGGTGATTTGTGTGATGCAACAACAACTCATACATCTGGTGACAACATTAAAGTAAAGTAGATTATATGAGGACATTTACATTAAATCTCATACAATACAAACTATCATAATGTTAACTCTGTACTAGTACTTAAAGAGAAGCAATCATAGGTTGATTGACTTAATTTACTTAACTCTGTACTAGTACTTGAAGAGAAGCAATCATAGGTTGATTGACTTAATTTACTTGACTCTGTACTAGTACTTAAAGAGAAGCAATCATAAGTTGATTGACTTAATTTGCTTGACTCTGTATTAGTACTTAAAGAGAAGCAATCATAAGTTGATTGACTTAATTTGCTTGACTCTGTACTAGTACTTAAAGAGAAGCAATCATAAGTTGATTGACTTAATTTTTCTCTGGTGTACTTAATACGTTGGAAACACCCAGAGGAAACCTCATATACCTCAGGTCCACTGGGCAGAGGTGTAAACAGATGTTGGATAGAAAACCTGAAACCCCTTTTTTTTCCCAGTAAGAGTGAGCAAAAAACCTGAAATCAGGCAAAAACCTGAAAAAAAACCCCTGAAATCACGCACAAACCTGAAGATTTACACCTCTGACTGGGTGACTAGAATCCTTACAGAACCTTTACAACGAAGGAGGATCAGCCGTCCAAGGCTCTGACCACTGAGCCAGGGTGCGGACCAACCCTTAATGGATGTTTGTTTGCTTGATTGGGGTTTTACACCGTACTTAAGGTTATTGCACTCCTATGATGGTGTGCCAGCCCAATGGGTGAAGGAAACCACCCCGTTGCCACTGACAATAAACAATGATAAGATACAAGACAACCACAGGACATAAAAAGACACCAAAACATATCGGCTCAGTGTGACTCCTTAGCTCTGAGAGCACCAGGGTAACAGGAAGCTCCCACCAACCACCTGCTGGAAGTACATGTATATAGGTCACAAAAATTTTCCTGAAATGGCTGTTGGCATTTAAGGACACTCTAACCATCAAGCACTCAAAATTTGAGATTTTTTATAAATTTCAAATTCATAAAATTTAGATATTGATCTTTATCCCATAGAAGATACAATATAAATATTTGAATTAAAAGACTCTTAACTTTAAAGTCACATACGCACCCAAAATTAGGGGATTTCAATAAATTCTGATTGCCTCGATTTTAATAAGTTTTAAAGTTTGTTCATAAATTAAAACAGTTACATTGAAATAAAAAATATTCAATGTGAACAAGGTTTGTAAGAGCAAGGAGAAATCTTGCCATAACTTGAATTCAACGTAAAGAGGGCCAGCCATCTTCCCTTATATGTGTTAACAGATCCTTTGATCCCAGGGAAGGACCGACATATGTAATGAGTCAAAGGTTTTTAATATTGTATAGGGGCGGGGCTTATAACCATTGACGTGGAGTTCGTCAGTACACTAAATCGTGTCCCAGATATGACAGCAAATTGACACATCCTCATTTAAATATTCTTGCAGAATTTTTTTTTATTTTGAAATTTTCACTTAACGTACAAATATGGGGGTGGAATTAACGGAAAGCCTCTAACGTATACTTCTTGAGAAAAATATCTATAACTCATATAATACTGTTTTGAACGCAAAACATCTAATTTTTGGGTGCGTATGTGACTTTAATGTTTAAATTTGACTACATAGTTTAAAACAGTAGTGTTTTGACAAGCAATAAAGCTACCTGGAGGGGATCAACAATATGAAGTAGCCCTGCCAATTCAGCAAAATGCCTCGGTAAAAAATGGTGCCTCGGTTAAACGATTTTGCCTCGGCAAAACAAAAATACCTCGGCAATTTTGTTTCCAAGCATTTAGATAAAATCAAAACAGTGTTTTAGGTATGTTACGAGAATATTGACTACTTTATTATCAACAAATTAGTCTATGTGTATAAACAAAACACATTAAACTTTGTTAACTTGAGTTACAAGAAAAACACATCAATCCTAGTCTTGTCTGAAGTCATCAAATACAAAAATGACAGTTATATATTTAACTGAGACTTTTTTTATATGAAGCACAAATTATATTCTAATTTGCTAATACAGAATCATAACAGATCGTGGAAATAATCGGAATATTAATAAATGACGCTCGTACATAACTAATTCAAACGTATATTTAGCAGCAGCTGGAAATCGCGGCAAATCAAACAAAGATCGACAAGCAAAGATTTACCGTTAAATATCGCCTTTGTTTAAATGATGTGTTTTTAAGTTTGTCTGTCTTATGTTTGCCGTGCCTTATTGTGAAAGATTTACCTGAAGTAGCTCTTTCAGACTAACTTTACCAGATGACAATTCCCTGAAGTAGCTCTCTGAGACTGACTATGAGATGACAAATACCTGAAGTAGCTGCCTGAGGCTGACTTTATGAGATGGCAAATACCTGAAGTAGCTCTCTGAGACTGACTTTATGAGATGATAAATACCTGAAATAGCTCTCTGAGACTGACTTTATGAGATGAGAAATACCTGAAGTAGCTCTCTGAGACTGACTTTATGAGATGGCAAATACCTGAAGTAGCTGTCTGAGACTGACTTTATGAGATGACAAATACCTGAAGTAGCTCTCTGAGACTGACTTTATGAGATGACAAATACCTGAAGTAGCTGTCTGAGACTGACTTTATGAGATGACAAATACCTGAAGCAGCTCTCTGAGACTGACTTTATGGGATGACAAATACCTGGAGTATCTGTCTGAGACTGACTTTATGAGATGATAAATACCTGAAGTAGCTCTCTGAGGCTGACTTTATGGGATGACAAATACCTGAAGTAGCTCTCTGAGACTGACTTTATGAGATGACAAATACCTGAAGTGGCTCTCTGAGACTGACTTTATGAGATGACAAATACCTGAAGTAGCTGTCTGAGACTGACTTTAAGAGATGACAAATACCTGAAGTAGCTCTCTGAGGCTGACTTTATGAGATGAGAAATAGATGAAGTAGCTGTCTGAGACTGACTTTATGAGATGGCAAATACCTGAAGTAGCTGTCTGAGACTGACTTTAGCTTCTTGTTCGGACCTCATCACACCAAAGCTTCCCTTCATCCCTTCGTTCTGCACATCAGGGCTAACAATCAGTGGTAGAAGGTAACGTAAACACTGTATTACTCCCAACAACTTGGCGACGTCATATGTCTGTCCAGCTGGTAAAACTGACCCTAGATAACAGAAACACACAAGATTGCACTGGAATATAACAAGAATGACAGCACGCCAGCACCCACACAGTACATTCTTATACTGAAACCAGGACAAATAAGTGGCTGCTCTAACCCCTTATATTGATGACATGTCACCAGTCGGAAAGAAACTACTGGAAATCTAAAAATCTACGATCCACCGATTACAAAGTGGTCCCTTCCACTGTTCTGATTATTTGAATGATTGGTGTAAAGAGTCGTACTCGAGGGTAAGTCACTTACATGATCACTTTTTATTGCCAGTTGTTGGTGGAAAACCAGGAATTGAAAACCCTGCGATCTCCGCAGTCACAGGTAAATTTCCCAGATATACAATGGTCGGCAGGTGGCAGCTGATGGGGTTTTGAGCAGTACAATGCACAACCAATTGCGCCACGGTGCAGCCCTTGATGTTTCTTAACTTACCCATAAGTGATTGAAGAAGCCACTTTGAGAAGAAATTAGGACTGCGAGAGTATTGACAGACACAGGAGAGGCTGATGGCTGAAGTACGTCTAGTCACACTGGAACTGGAGGACAGGTTAGGCAGGAACGACCCAAGCAACAACTAGAAAGACATACACAAAAGTGGTCATGGTGGATTTAAAATTAGAGAAATCACAAAGCACAACAACAAAATCTTTGTTTAAAATACAGTGACCATATAATATGTATTGGCTCAAAACTTAGAAGCCCACTGACTGGGCAATTACAAAACAAATACTAAGAAAAGATGACTGATTTTAGAGAAGCCCTTAATAGCTGATGTAATGTATAATAAACTCTTTTTTCAGATAATTAACAGTTATGACTGAGAGAAGAGTGTGGTTTGCACTTCCATAATTGAACACTTACCTTTATCTCTGCATCGTTAGCAAAGCTCATGAGGACAGGGCATATCTTTGACATGGCTGATGATAGAGTATCCTGAATGGCTTCCTCATCTCTCTTACAGATACGACTTATACATGGCATCAGGTTTACAATATATGGCCTGTAACATTACACAAAATACACGACTTATACATGGCATCAAGGTTACAATATATGACCTGTACAATCACACGAAATACACGACTTATACATGGCATCAGGTTCACAATATATGGCCTGTATAATCACACAAAATACACCACTTATACATGGCATGAGGTTCACAATATCTGCTTTACTAAATACAGTGAAAAACTGGGGAGAAACCTCTTAAAAACCACAACTTGGATAGCCGGAGTCACCTCGTGTGACTTCCTCATATATATAGCTGTGGTTGGCTGGAGGGCTCGAACCCTTGAGGTACTTCGAAGGAGGATTAGCAGTCCAACACACCAACCACTGAGCCACGGCGCGACCCTCGCTCTGTTGGAAAAATTATATTCCTCCGATGATAAGTAGAGAATATGACCACACTCACACATGCTGCCCTTAAACAGTCCAAGTGACCACTCTTGTATTACATAAAACTCATACCAATACACTAATATTTTCTGTTTAATGCTAATACTATCATTTATCTGTTTTTAAATATTTCTGACATAATGTAGAGCTTGTTATAATTTGCCTTACCTGTATTATTCAAGGTGAGTTTTCTATTATTGTTAGGAATGGTAACAACAGGTGTAAACAACTCAGAGCTGTATGAGGTCATCCATGGTACAGTCTCCCATACCTGTTATAAATATATTAAAAGAATTCGTAATACATTTAGAGCTACTTTAAATATTAACAAGACAAAAGCAATCAGATATTGCTTGACAATTTATGTAGAAATTTGCATAATTCTGTGAAATTATTTATACGTTGCACATCTACATACACAGAAGAATGTTGTGTTTGAATTTCAAAAGCCTTAGATAAATAGTAACCGAGATACAGCTCGGACAAACCTCTAAGACATGGCATGGACAAACAATTTAGTTCTGCACCTAATTTGCATAACTGCTCCAGATGTGTGTAAAACTAACCTTAGCAGCATTAACCATCCTCCACGCCTTCATTAAACCAAAGCCATGTTGTAGACTGTGATGTAAGCCGGCTCCATTCTTCTGCCATTGACCTACATTAATATCCACCTGACAAACAAACAATTTAATTCACTGAAATTAACCACGGTGGAGT
>JAUELC010185094.1:0-10928 GCA_031471745.1 Cryptochiton stelleri | reverse complement strand
TCCTTAGCTTCAATGACATAAATGGAAAAACACAAATTAATCTGCAAAATAACGGTTTATTAGAAAAGGCATTACACTGAGTGATAGAAATGTAAGTTTAACACCACAGGGCTCATTCGAGCTAATGCTTATTTCAATGCTGACAGGTGATTCATGAACACAACCTAAGGGAGACCACTCCGATTATACAAAGTGCAAAGGAAAAGAGTTACATTCACAAATAAATCTAACCAAAATTAATAAATCAAAAATGAAGAAATATCACCATGACAAAGAATGTAATTGAATGCCAAATTAGAAATAAGAACCCACTTATTTTGTTTGTTTGTTTGATTGGGGTTTTACACTGTACTTGAGGTTACTTCTCTCATATGACGGCCTGCCAGCCCCATGGGTGAAGGAAGCCACCCTTGACAACAAACAATGACAAGATACAAGACAATCACAGGATATAACAGGACACCACAACAGCTTCTTGTTGCCCCTTAGCTCTGCGAGCACAAGGGCAACACGAAACTCCCTCCAACCACCCGCACCCCACTTATTTTGAACGAATTAGCTATTTGTAAAAAATAATAATACAGGTTTAAGAAACTAGACTGTTAAACTGTGACATTTTAATCAAGTCTGTTTTGATTTTGTTACACAGTTCTTATAAAATAAGCTTAATTTCAAAAGTCAAATCTATACACATGTTAGTGGGGTATTCAGAAAGCCTCTATTCATTAGTTTTAGTTAATACATACAATTATAACAAATAGTTTCGCTTTCACTGAACAATCTTTAATACTCTCTTTCCATGTCCTAAAATGATTTGTTTGTTTGATTGGTGTTTTACGCCGTACTTGGCCCCCACTCAATCATACATGTAGTTATTTTACTAATGCATGGCATCTAAATTGGTCACTCTTTAAAACTTTACAACATACTGTATTTGTTTGTTTGAATGGGGTTTTACACCGTATTTAAGGATTTCACTGATAAGACCACGTCAGCCAAATGGGTGAAGGAAACCACCCTTGACGTCACTGCAACAAACAATGTTACAAGACAAGCACAGGACATCATACATGGTGCAATAAGACAAAGTGTGAAGATTTCAAGTGCAAGATGCCACAACAGATCAGCTTCATGTTGCCACTTAGCTCAGAGAGTACTAGGGCACATAAGACCTCTACCAACAACCTGCTCCTAAAATTTAAACAAATTTCTCTCTCCATCTCAGTCTTAAAAAAATAAAAAAAAATAAAAAATAAAAAAAAATAAAAATAATACACACAACCTGTAGTTTGTTAAATGTAAGATCTCTATAATGCTAATCAAAAACGTCTCCCATAATTATCTGTGTTCAAACTGTTACACATACAAGGAATAATAAAAAGTAGCACACGTCTAAAGATACGAAACGAACACCTGATTAACTGCTATTGCCATTAGGTTATGGAATGATTGAACAAAAACAGTAAAATGACATAATGATAAAAACATAACTAATAAATAATGCTTAAAATATGTGCAAGTCATAATTTACACACAATAATGGAACACAGCATACAAAATATCAAGATTTACAACAAAAATGCAGCCAAAATCCTTTTATCGCAAATAAATCTCAAAATGAAAATAACTTGTGAAATCCACAAGTACTGAAATATCCAAATTCTTTATAAATATTCTTTAAATTTTGGCGAACAAAATATCCATTATGTTCAAATTTGAGGTTAACTTTTTGACATCCTTGTAACATTCCAGCCATCAAATTATTTGAAAAAAAAAAATCAAAACTAAGCATGGCCAAATTTAACACAATAGCTTACATATATACATAACAGATATATAAATATACAGTTATAAATCTTTTTTATATAGTTGTAGAAGATCCTTTGAAAGTAATTATGCTCATTTATTATTCCTGGGAAAACAAAACTGCATATTTTGCCAATTAGCAAGAGTTATGTCATATTCGACCAAGAGTTGTGTCCCTTTATGAAACAAGGCACTTAGTTCTTGATTATCTAGCGTATACATAATTATACTCATATTAAAATGGAAGAACAGATCATTTTGGCAATACACTGGTCACCATACAGACTCATTGCCTTAATATCAGCATAAACTTTCATCTAAAAAATCCCAAAACAATATAAAGTTGAACATACAGAAAAGATTGTTTCGTAGTTTAGAAAATAGTCTCATATCTGGTGATTTACACACTTTATTTTCAACCATGCAAAATCACAGAAAATATAGCTAGGATTTTACCATTTCTTAACGTAGCCAGCTTTTAAATGAAAAACAATTCCCATATAGGTAACGCTGAGATTTTGTGCTGATCATGAATATTTCCCAGACGAAAAGACGAGCCGGCACACATGAGGCTATCTTTGATTAACCTTAAAATAAAATAGATTTCTTCATATTTGCATCACACACAAAATCAGGCTAACCTCTATTTAAACTCGTGGCGATAATGTCGGTATAATATGTAAGGAAGCTGTGTATAATACTTCCAGGGTAGTAAGTTAGAAACATAACAAAATGTCTGTAAATTGAAGATACTGAAGCCATCCAGAGTAAAATCCTTTCTTTATATTTTTAAAAATATAACAGGAAATAGGAAAATAATTTTGGGTGGCCTAAGTGTGATAATCTTTTGCTTAACTATCTCCATACCAGTTACTGAGATCTTTTGGCTTTACTATGTTATTCACCATGAACTATCTATCTAACTAACAGTTTGAAGTACGACTGCCAGCAGCCACTTCTGCTTTAACTCTTCTAATTTCTTCTAATTTCCTTCTTCACTCATTTTAATCACTACTCTCCTTCACCACGAATCCAAATCGGACCAGCCGTTAGATTCACCTCTCTGGATTCAAATGTTCACACTGTTTAAAATGGGGGAAGAGATGGCAGTGTAGGGAATACAACCTGAAAAGAGATAGATAAAAGTTATCATAATGACTCATGGTTTCAATTATTCACTAACTCAAATGACTATCTAATGAAATGTGAATGTAATAAATGAAGTAAATATTTATAAAAATTAGTGTGATAATTGCTTGGGGTACTCTAGCCTATTTCCCTCAAATTTAGGTGGAGCATTATAGGTACTTGGAGTCAGTAGAAAGCAGAATATTGTTTGCTTGTTTTGATTAGGATTTTAGGGTGTCCTAGAGGTTATGTCACTCATATAACGGCGTGCCAGCCCAATGGGTTAAAGAAACCACTCCCAAGGTTGCTGGGGACAAACAATGACAATGTACAAGACAAGCACAGGATGCAAAATATGGTGCAATAAGATTGATTGAATGATTGATTGATTAGTGTTTAACGCCGTACTGAATGGTATTTCAGTAATATGATGGTGGTGTACTCCAACATTAAATAGCCACACTAACACAACTATAAAATGTGAAGTGTTTTGCTCCGCTGGAAAATTAATTTTCCTCCAGTGCTAAGTAAAGACAGCATGACTTTGCTTGAACCATGCTGCCCTTACTGAAAGGGCTTGGGCAATAAGACAAAGGATGCAAATTTACAGCACTATATGTTCATACAGACCTTTATCTCTTGCCATCTTGTTCAATATATATCTACTGTATGTTGCTTGTATTATATTATGGTTAATAAATGTAATGAATGGTAAAAAAATGTCACAACAAATTGTTTGTTTGATTGGGGTTTTACGCCGTACTTAAGGTTATTTCACTCATATGACAGCGTGTGTCACAACAGATCAACTTCTCGTTACCCGTTAGCTCAGTCAGCACCAGGGCACAGAATCGACCACAGAATCTCTAAGAAGAAACACACATACCTGGTTGGATCATCTTCCTGGTCAAACCCAGCCACATCCACAACATTAAACTTATCGCCATAACGAGAATAACTAAACGTAACCTGGAACAGAAATCACACAGCAATTAAGAATACAATTCAAAACATACTGACAAAAGCTACGATTAATCACAATATATAGTCTAACAATTTGCACAATGAAAGCTGTCAATAAAAAAACTTCCATTTTGAGAATGCATCTCTTTTTTCCATATTGTTTCTAATTATTATAAAAATCATGTTGTCTCAACTTGCAAAACAATCTCAAAAACTTCCCAGTTGAGTGTCACACACTAACATCGTGAGTAAAGATGCATCATATCACAAATAGATTCGAACAACCGAAAAAGAACATGTGCAGTATTGTAATTCTTCATTTTATTGATTAAAATTTACTTGATTTTGTAGGTTATCTTTTTGCAGCCAGAGAGCTTCCAGGTGAGAATGAAGAGATGGGATCACAGTTAGCTTCTTACCCAGGATATGATCTGAAGAGCAACAAGACACAGGTATAACATTTAATATTGTTTTAACTTACAAAACATTATTGAGAGACTAATACATGTAGTAAAAATTGTTTTACTCAATGTTGAAAAGTATAGAGTTTATGTAACAAGAGGCTGTGAGTTGCAATTAATATGAGCTAAGTTTATCGGTTTAACCAAATCATTGATCTATCAGAATAAATATGATGGTGAAAAATTGATATCATTTTAACATCAGATATCTTTGCTTGGTGTTTTATGGATATTATTGTAACACCAGATATCTTTGCTTGGTGTTTTATGGATATTATTGTAACACTAGATATCTTTGCTTGGTGTTTTATGCCATACTGAACATTACGCATGGTTAAATGACGGAGGTGCTAGTGTTCAGAGTAGGAAACCGGGCAATGCGCCAAGGAAAGCGGCCCAACTTTCGCAAGGGAGAATTATCACTGATAACAGAGAAAACTGTAAAAGCGCACATAACAATGAAGTTGCTGGTTACTTCCTGAAGTGCAATAGATGCAACCACAAACTAGGACAAATAAACAAGTAGACGGAAGCCAGCACTTTCGGAGGCCATGGGACAGGCATGTTTTCTTGTAATGTTTCAAGATGAAAGGCAGTTTGAGAAACATTTCAGTTACCGGTTGCAGTAATACATAATTAGAGTTACTATGTGTCATTTGGCTCTACGATATAATAAGTCATCCTATGCAAATTTATTTTGTTATAAGATCTGTTATGAGTAAGCTGTCTGTATTCAAACAGGAGAAGCCAAATGTTATTCAAAGCACTATGGCAGTTTTGTTTAATTTTATCATTTGAAAGGTTCCGATACATCATCAAAGGAATTCCAATAGATAATGAGGAAATACCAAGATGTGACTTCCACTGTAGAGTAGGGATTAGCCTAGAAAGTGGGACAATAGTGATCTAGGGTGCTAGATAGCTGAGCAGTGAGCTCGTTATTAAGGGTGGTAGAGGAGGGTTAATAGTGATCGGGGGAGGAAGGGGGAGAGAGGGTAAGCTTGGCCGCATTTCATCTCACGCTCCTCAGACTGCCTTCAATAAGTCAATATTCACACAGCTATAGAGTTGACAGCAAACACAGGTTAGGGCCAGTTCAGATATGGCCTTGTGCTTGAACTGTGTGTCAACATAAGAACTAGATTCAACAGTTTACCCCCTCGGCCGACATTTCATTATATTCATAATCAATAGCTAAAAACTGAGTAACACAGAAAAAAGTTAGGAAATAATGTCTTTAAGATTGAGCAGTTGGCGTCGTGTGAATTCAACAGGTACATACGTATTATATAGCCCACAGTGCAGTCATCAGGCAGTCGAATCTTCTCCCCAACCGACATCAAACGACCTCCACTGAAAATATAAGGATTAAATAATTAATACTTTGATAACAAAGATATAGATGTCTGTATGACTGGCAGCCAGACTACATGTATGTGCACACCACGGAATTGCAGTGTTTATGAAACTACTCATTGTCAAGAAGGCAGTTTATTACACTTCAAACTGAAATTAAGTGGTACACATAGGGGGCATATAGGAAATACCTGCAGTCAAACCTTGTTTGTTTGATTGATGTTTTACGTCGTCGTACCCAAGGTTATTTCACTTATATGATGTTGGTGCCAGTTTAAATGGTGGATGAAAATGGGCGAAGCTCAGGGAAAACCTTCCAGCAAGTCACTGGTATCTTCCCCACATACAATTGTCTAAAAGCATCCCATGAACTGCATTGGGGAGAGGATCATTGATATAAGAGCATTACACCCAATTAATGGTTTGTTTGTTTGATTGGTATTTTACACCGTACTTAAGGTTATTTCACTCATATGGCGGCGTGCCAGCCAAATGGGTGGAGGAAACCACCAACGATGCCACTGGCAACAAACAATGACAAGATACAAGACAACAACAGGACGCCATAAACAGATCAGCTTCGTGTTGCCGCTTAGTTCTAAGAACACCAGGGCAACATGAATCTTCCTTCAGCCACCTGCCCCAACTAATGGAGCTGCGGGAGTGGCCCCCACTCAACCATAGTTGTTTTACTAATGCCTGGCATCTAAGCTCACTCCAACCACCCGCTAAAACATAATATAAAATCACAAGTAGTGTTTTTCCGAACACAGAAGACCTATTTTTATTCAACGTTTTGATACTTTATTTTGTCATCATCAAGAGTTTAATCAATATTAAGTCAATAAATATTTGTTTGTTTGTTTGACTTGTGTTTAACGTCGTACTGAAGGTGCTAATTATTTACTTCTTACTGTGCCTTACTTCATATGGTGGAATACAGAGAGAAAAGATGGTAAAAACCACCCTTGCGTTAGCCAGAGATCTTAGATAAGGTAGTAAAGAAGTTTGATATCCTTTAGCCCGTGTCCCAGGTATGATTACCTACAGCTTCTAAATGACACTTAAATAGGGGTACAGCCAGGAGCCCCCCCCTGGACTTATCCCTCCTGGACACGCGCCACTTTGGAAAGACCCCCCCCCCCCTATGAAGCATCTCCCCCTTGTCTGCAGGGGCGCATGTCTAGGGGGAAAAAGCCCGGGAAAAAAAGTGGGGGGGGGGGTCCGGCACCCCTTAAATAAGACATCAGACATGTCATATAAAGATCAATGTATGACTGTAAAAAGCTCACGGAAAGAAAAGCGGAGTTGTTGATGGTGAGTATAAAATGGGTGAATGGCGAGGTGTGAAGTTGTTGTAAGGGATTGACAGGACCATAACACCTGTGATAGGAAACTCTTTAAGCAGAAAGGTGAGCACGTATGAGTGACAGATAAACAGAATGTCCAGTGAACACCTTCACAGGGAGCCCATTCCACAGGCCCATCACAAAAACAACACATTAAGAGGAGTTCACAGAGAGAAATGTATAAGACAATAGCAGAGCATCAAGAGTAAGCAGGAAACTGTGCTGTAAAGGTTTAGATGAGAGGAGTTATTCTTTGAAGTGAGCAGGGAGGTGTGAGAAGGGTAGTGTGCTGAACATGACCTGCCTCTGAGCTGAGTCTCTTTAACATTACACACTCCCTAACTACAGAACCCATTGGCCACAGATTATACACACTCAAAATCACATCACAAACATTAAAATAGCATTAAGAAACAGAAGTAGCAAAATTTAACAAAGTAAATAACTGGATGGAGACCAGGACCACAATAAAATGATTTATATTGTACAGTGTTGCTTGCCTTCACTTCACTGCATGGAGTTATGCATGTAATTTCTATACCATGTTCTATGTGGTCACATATGAGTTCATCAATCATGCTTATGACAGCTAAAACAGCACAGACAGAAACAGTTTGAAAAAAAAATTGGTAATAACATGAAAAAAAAAATTGAAGGAAACCCAATTTAAAATACCAAAAAAGGGGTACTACATTTATAGACAAGAAAAGAGTCCTAAGTTCAGAATATCCAGTTTGTTTGTTTATTTGATTGGTATTTCAATTGTCAGCGTTTGGTGGAAGACTAAGAGCAAAACTTCCCTTATTTACCTCAGGTTGATACTCTGCCTCGAACATTTTAAGAACATTGAAGAGGCAACAGCACAAAATAAATGCCCTGAGACATTGACTGACCCCACAATGTAAGGATTAAAACTTAATATTTAATTTGAAAGGTTCTAGTACAGATGCGAATAGGAATCGTGTTGTAAACACCTTTTTTACTGAGTATTTATCATCAAGTATCATGCCATTGGAATCGGGATTAAGTACTTGGTTAATAGCCTATAGGCCTATATCATCCATCAAGTCTCTCTTTCAGATCATGGCTTATTATATATGTATTGTACAAATAGCAGCTTCCTATATGTGGGTTAGTGTCACAAGATTGGATAATACCCCACCCATTACAACCATGTAATTGTCTGACCTTTCAAATAATGGCCTGTTCTCTCTAATTATATACAATGTACAATAATGCACAACACACATAATTGGCCTGTAGATAAATTATAACTGTGTGAGTGAACTTTACAATTTTACCACCAGGACAAATGTTCGTATGTTGTGATATTTCAAAAAGCATAATGCATGTAGTTTGCTATTTCAAAACAAAGGCTACTACAACAATAAGCATGATGGCTATTTACTCAGTCTGACCTTTTAACAACAATTTTATATCGATTAGCGACATAATTTAGGTACATTGCAGCGAACGTTTTTTAAAAATTACATTTGTTTTGTGTGAGAAACTGAATCTTTGGGAAAATTTAAGGCATGTTGATTCTGGAACTACCGGTAATACAGGACTATACAGTAAAACAGTTTGTTTGTTTGTTTGATTAATTAAGGCTTTATGCCGTACTTAAGGTTATTTCATTCATATGACGGCGTGCCAGCCCAATGGGTGAACGAAACCACCCCCGACGCCACTGGCAACAAACAATGACAAGCTACGAGACAATAACAGGACATAACAGGATGCCACAACATCTTCTTGTTGCCCCTTAGCTCTGAGAGCAGCCACCCAGCAGTAAAACAGAGAAACACAATAAAATTAGTCAGTTTAGCAGGGCTAAAATGGGCCAACAATCTTGGACCAGATTCATAAAAAAAAACTGAGAATTTTTTTTTATTTTTTCCCCTTATGTTGTGAAGCAGTCAAGTAACATTTGTTGTCCAATGTGTTTTTTTGTGTACAATATTTAAGGAAAGTAAAGACTGGTCAATAAACTCTGCTCCCTGGTCAATAAATTCTGGACCCAGGTAAATACCTTCTAGTCCATGGTCAATACATCCATATAAATAAAGGTAATGGTAAAACTGATTGTTTTCTTACCTGGCATGAGGGACCATCTTGAGGGCCAAACTCCTACTGATACAGAAACCTGCCCCTCCGGTAGCAAACCAGAATGCTAACTTTTTCTGAAAATTCAAAATAAAATAAATTTTTATAAATGCAAAGAGGAAAATTACCGGCCTCCACCAAGTGTACAATTTTATATATTCCTGTGGAATAAAATATCATGTGATGAAAGAATATATTTATTATTGTCATAATTAGTAACAAAAAAAGGGCAAGTAGCTAAATCAAGTGTAATAAATTTTTCTGAAGGACAAACATAAGAATAAAACACATGAATATTACTAGTGGGTCTAAGTAAATTAGTTATTCAAAAAGAAATTACAGTGAAAAAAACAAACAAAACAAAACACAAACAAACAAAACAAGTACAACAGTGAGCGAGGCTCACTCTGACTATTATATAACTAAAATACTGTTGACCATATTTATAAGGACACTAGACATCAACGTAGAATCACATAGTGTAGTGCAATGATAATATGTTACCTGATAAAAGCTGTATCCAATTAGTCAGCAATTGAAAGAGAAATATTAATCAATTTACCTAAATCATCTAAAATTTTGACCAAACAATTACTATTTTGGATGCTATGTAAAGGACTTGGGAATAATGTAAAGGTGAAGATGGCAATTTTGTAGTTAGAGAAAATCAGGATTTTACAGAAATATGAGATTGTTTGTTTACATGCTATAATACTTTGTTTCACAATTCGCAAAAAGGTGACAGTGATTCGTTTGTTTGATTGGGGTTTTATGCCGTACTTAAGGTTATTTCACTCATATGACGGCGTGCCAGCCCAATGGGTGAAGGAAATCACCCCTTACGCCACTGGCAACAAACAATGACAAGATACAACAAAACCACAGGACAAAACAGGACATAAATTGAACAGAACGCCACAAACAGATCGGCTTCGTGTTGCCCCTTAGGTCTGAGATCACCAGGGCAACACGAAGCTCCCTCCAACCGCCCGCCAATACAAATGAACTGTTATTTAAAAATTTAAAAATATTTTCATGACGGAGTATGTCTGACTCTGTCAGTCACATGAATACAGAAATAAGGTTGTGGAGTCTTCATTAGAACCTTGTAGGACCATCCTATATGTTTTATAAAGAAGAGTGGTAATATTTCTTGCCTCCACCGGGATTCGAACCCGGACGATCTGTATTAATATTTAATTGTTTATCTCCCGTTTAGGTGATATTTAATTTGTACAATTTATTGTATGTATTGTAAATTGTGCTCTTAATTCATTCATTTATATGAATTTTTATATGAAATGTGACAGATTTTGATTCTTCACTTGAACTCTTTTATATTCTTATTTGACAAGTGTCAAAGATGTTATGTGTTATTAATTTTGAACTGTGGATTTATAATAAAATTTTTCCACATTAATCTTTAAACGAACGGATCTGACTGTCAAAAATGGAACGGACCATGAATGACAAATTGGTGCAATTCAATAAATGTTTACATTAGCATGGAACGGAATTCAGAGAGGTTGGTAATAAATAAAACCAATTTGGCTTTCAAAGTGTTAGTTTAACAAATCACCAAATGTAATAATTACTCAAGCATCTACAGAAAGCTGATCCAACGGAGAACCTGACATGGATTTATAATCGGACACGGACTAATGCAAATGTCAATAATCATATCCGCTGCAATAATCGGCTAAGCACTATAAAAGCGATACCACAATTCATTCATATTGGTTCAACTTTGGTTAACTGT
>JAUELC010185093.1:3166-17373 GCA_031471745.1 Cryptochiton stelleri | reverse complement strand
GTCTGCCTATGTTGCAGCGTTGTTAGTGGCCCAGCGTAGGAAAGACTTAATTTCTTATATGCTGTCTTATACTCCGGATAGTGTGAAGCGTACCTTACGGTGTCAATCCCCAGCGTTGGCTACTCTATTTAATGGTTGTTTGTCTTCATTATCAGAGCAGATTAGTAGGGCTAGACAGGAAGTTTGGGCTCTTAGAGGTGCTCAGAGACCAAGTAATAGGCCTGCTTCTTCGACTGTAGCGGGCCCTCCTATGAAACAACGGGTTAGGTCGGCCAATGTTGTGTTATCTTTTGAGTCTAATACTAGGGGCCGCCCCTCAACTAGAGGTTCTTGGACGGGAGCGAGAGATGCCAAGCCTAAATAACGAGGCGGGTCATGCAGATGCCCCTCCTGCATGGCTACCGGATCAGTGTCTGCCCGCCTTTCCGGTATCAGTAGAGGCCTGTTGTCTGGTGGGGGGAAGACTGAAGTTGTGTTGGCAGAATTGGGAGTTAATTGGAGCGGTACCGTGGGTGGTTCTCACGCTCTGACACGGTTACAGACTAGATTTCGTAGTAGTTCCTCCTCTAGTCATAGAACCCATGACGGGTATTCCCGTGTCGCACAATAGCATCACCAGTTGTTAACTACAGTACAGGCTCTGATGGACAAGGGCGCTGTAAGAGAATTACCAGTGGGGTTTATTCTCCGGTGTTCCTGGTCACCAAAAAAAGATACTCTGGAGAAACGTATGATCATAAACCTATGTGTTCTCAACAAGAGTTTCCTAGCCAAACCACGCCATTTTCGGATAGAGTCGTTCAACTCGATCCGCATGTTGTTAAGACAGGGCGAATGGGCCACGTCGCTGGATTTGAGAGATGCATATATCTACACATCCCGATTCACAAGCGTTTTGTAAGGTTCCTCCGGTTTACTGTGGGACACAGGAGGTTCGAGTCCCAGGTTCTCCCGTTCGGGTTGGCGTTGTTGCCTTGGGTGCTCACCAGGGTGTCCGCACCAGTAGCGAGTTTCGTACACAGCAAGGGTATCAAGTTCCATTTTTATCTGGACGATTCGCTGTTACGCAACAAAGACGTGTGTCAGCTGAGACTGGACACAGACTTTGTTTGGAACCTACTATTAGGTCTGGGGTTTATTCCACACGAGACTAAGTCGGACATAGTGCCCGCTCAGACTCGGGTGTTTCTGGGGTTGGAATACGACACGGTTCAGTTCAGGGCCTTCATGCCCCAGGTTCTGTGGAGGAAGATTTCAAGAGGTGCTAAGTATGATACAACTATCGGAGTATAGGGCACTGCTATTTGCATCACTGTTAGGTCTGTTGACATTGGTACAGAGTGTGACTGGGCGAGTTCGGTTGTTCCTTCGACCCTTACAAGTGCACTTAAATGCTCAGTGGATACGGAGGTCATTAATTCCTTGGGTGGTGTTAACGCCGGATGTCAAACGTCTCCTGAGTTGGTGGTTACAGCCAGAGAACGTGCTAATGGGAGTCTCACTGTGGCCATTCCAGCCAACAGCGAGCCTGTTCACCAACGCGTCAATGATTGGTTGGGGGGTGCATCTGAATACCAGGTCAGTAAGCGGTCTCTGGTCTCACAGAGATCAGTCATGTCACAGCTATGTACTGGAGTTCAAGCAGTCATCTGTGCACTGGATCTTTTCTACCTGTTCTATTGGCGTCCAAGATCACTCATAGCCCTCATTAACAATCAGGGAGGGACAAGATCTCCTCAGCTGCTGCAGTTAACATGGAATCTATTCAACCTATGCTGGATGAACAACATAGAGTGCCGGACGCGTCATATTGCGGGCCAACTCAGTGTTTTGGCGGACTTTCTGTCGAGAAGGAATAAGATCATTCCAACAGAATGGCAGTTACATCCTGAGGCTTTCAAAGGGATAGCTCAGACATGGGAGACACCTTTGGTGGATTTGTTCGCAATGTGTTGTAACCATCAGGTTCCTGTTTACATGTCGCCGAGCCCAGACCCGAACGCACTAGCCATAGACTCAGTCTCAGGATTGGTCGAGAGTAATAGCCTATGCTTATCCCCCGTCCACAATTCTTCCCGCGGTGCTTCGTAAGATTGCCGATCACCAGTGTGTGATTTTTTCCTTGGTGGCCAGCTCGGCCATGGTTTCTGGAACTGTTAGAGCTACTCGTCGATGTACCAAGGGAGTTGCCTCAGTGGGAGAAATTGCTCCGGCAGCCCAGAAAGAATCTATTCCACACGAATCCGGCGTTACTTCGGCTTCACGCTTGCAAGTGCTCCGGGGTTCTCTCGTTAAGGCGTGATTTTCTGGAGAGGTTGCGAAGACAATGGTGCAATCCACCAGAGATTCTACATCAGCAGTCTATCAGTCTAAGTGGAGGGTCTTTTGTGAGTGGTGTGCGGGGCATGACGTATCCCCTACCACAGCCCCTGTTCATAAGATAGCTGATTTTTTACTGTTTCTCTTGCAGGTGAAGCAGTTTAGGCCTTCGACGGTCGAGGGTTATCGTACTGCGATTACTAGAGTTATCCAGCTCTCGACGGGTGTGGATATTGGGGTGGATCGTAATTTATCAGCGTTGATAAGGTCTTATCAGGTGTCTAGTGGTCCGAGGGCCCCGAGGTTGCCTCAGTGGGACCTTTCCCTAGTTCTCGTGTTCCTGTCCGGCGTGCAGTTCGAGCCCTTGGACTTGGCGGACCTTAAGTGGGTTTCTTATAAGTGCGCATATTTATTGTCTTTCGCTTCAGCAGCTCGTGTATCAGATAACGATGCGTTAGATGAGAGAGCGATTAGACACCCTCCGGATTTGTCGTATATTTCTTGGAACTTGGAAGGTAAGTTTAGTTTAGAAACATACAAATTACTTATAAATTTGTCAAATTCAATTATACAGAAATGTTTTATATTATGTTATTAAGATTCAATTGTACGCCACCAATCTTTAATGACAGACGGTAGAGGTGTCAAAGAACTCTTCAAATTCCACCTTGAATCTTCTGTTCAGTTGATCGTTAGAATCACTATCAACAGTAAAGAAACTTGTTAATTATTGACAAGTATAACACGTTTAGGTCCAAAAATAGGCACTGCGCTATACAATCGTCTAGATAATCATATCAGTCTGTAAGTAATGACAAAATAATGCAATAAAACAATACCAGATGCATTTATGAGATCCGTTATCAATGGGAAGTATGGCAGATCGCTGTCTATAGTTTATACAAAATATGTCACCTTAGTTCCATCAAGGAAATATTACAACGTTTGTCTTGACACTTTTCCTCTGTTTATCTTATTAAATCGATAGTATATCTGATGAAAACATCCAGAATGAAGACATTTCACATTTGATCAATGATCAATAATTAAAGCATATTGTTAGATTATTTCTTGGTATGAGAAATGATTAGGCCCATGTCTGAGTTCACCTATATCGCATGGAGAACCTACCTATATCGCATGGAGAGTCCACCTATATGGCATGGAGAGTCCACCTATATGGCATGGATAGTCCACCTATATGGCATGGAGAGTCCACCTATATGGGATGGAGAGTCCACCTATATGACATGGGGAGTCCACCTATATTGCATGGAGAGTCTACATATATGGTATGGAGAGTCCAACTATGGCATGGAGAGTCAACCTATATGGCATGGAGAGTCAACCTATATTGCATAGAGAGTCCACTTATATGGCATGGAAGGACCACCTATATTGCATGAAGTCCACCTATATGGCATGGAGAGTCAACCTATATGGCATGGAGTCAACCTATATTGCATGGATAGTCCACCTATATGGCACGGAGAGTCCACCTATATGGCATGGAGAGTCCACCTACATGTATATGGCATGGAGAGTACACCTATATCGCATGGAGAGCCCACCTATATGACATGGAGAGTCCACCTATATGGCATGGAGAGTCCACCTATATGGCACTGAGAGTCCACCTATATGGCATGGAGAGGCCACCTACATGTATATGGCATGGAGAATCCACCTATATGGCATGGAGAGTCCACCTATATGGCATGGAGAGTCCACCTATATTGCATGGAGTCCACCTATATGGCATGGAGGGTCCACCTATATGGCATGGAGAGTCCACCTACATGTTCAACTGATATTTTTGTTCTTCACTGAAACGTATATGTGATTTAATTAGTCACATACTTTGTAAAAGTTAATCTGGTTAACGATATTTCCCTGTGGAAAAGAGGTTTCATCAATTGATTTCAAAGATACTGCTACAAAAGTGTTCTTCAATCAGCATCAGTTGGGTTTGAATGAAATTATGTTGTGTTGGTTTTTCATTTTTCAAAGGTCATTTATTTTGTTTGTTTGTTTAGTTTTTAACACCGTAGGCCTAGAGAATTATCTTTGTGACAGAGATATTCCGTGACGTCAGAGGACAGAGTGACGCCGGAATATCTATACCGAATACATGCCACAACACACCCAGTCACAACACACCCAGTCGCAACACAGCCAGTCACAACACACACAATCACAATAGACCCTGTCAAAACACACCCAGTCACAACACACCCAGTCACAACACACCCAATCACAACACACACAGGCACAACACACCTAGTCACAACGCACCCAGTCACAACACTCCCAGGCCAACACACGCATTCACAACACACCCAATCACAACACCCCCAGCAACAACACAGCCCATCACAACACACCCAGTCACAACACTTCAAGTCACGACACACACGGTCACAACACACCCAATCACAACACACCCAGTCAAAACAGACCCAATCACAACGCACTCAGTCGCAACACACCAAATCACAACACACCAGAGGTGTTAGGCAAGCAATTATAAGCTTGACTTGTAATGCCATTTAGTTGGTAGCTTTATAATAAAATTATTCAGTAAAAAAGCATTAGAATCAAAGTCAATACTAGTATATCAGTGGAGTCACTTAGTATATATTCAATCGTCTAAGGAAACAGCCTTATATAAAGGGTACAGATATTCAATCTTCTAAGGAAACAGCCTTATATAAAGGGTACAGATATTCAATCTTCTAAGGAAACAGTTTAACGAATTAACGAAGCACTTTCTGATATGACTAGCGAGAATAGAGTCGAGGTCCAATTAATACTCGAACTGCTAGCACTGTGTATATTACTCTTCGCGGACGATGTGGCCCTTATATTCAGTTACGCCAAATGGTCTACAACGTCAGTTAAATGTTTTATATTCGTATTGTCAAAATTGGAATGTAACTGCCAATGTAGCGACAACAGCGGTTGTAATATTGAATAAAGGGGAGAGGAAAAGAAAACAAGAGCAATGGATTTTCGGTAAAACCGTTTTAGAAATCGATCCTCGCTATAACTATTTGGGACTATTTCTCTTGTAAAAAATGAGTCTTTCTAAAACTACTGATAATCTAACAACTCGTGGGAAAATAGCAGTTGCTGAGGTATTACGAACAATCTGGCAGCTTGGAGACCTACAGCACGAAACTTTATTCAAAGTATTTGATTCAAAAGTTAAACCCATTGTATAATATGGCTCAGACATTGTGGGTTACCACAAAATTTGAATCCATCCAACGTATCCAATATTTAGTCCAATATAAACTCCGGTGTAAGCACCCCAAATTGAATGGCTCTTGCAGAATATGGCAGGTTTCCGCTTTTCTGTAACACCGCAGTTTACTGCGTGAAATTTCCCTTGATTGTTCAAGATACCCACGTAAAAAACAAAAATGTGTTGTTATATTCAGACGATATGGGAAAACGAACATGGGCAACAGAAGTAAAGAATTGATTATTTGGAAATGTTTTTTTTTTTAAGTGTGGGTACACCAAGGAACTGGAACAATATGTTATTCCTTATGGCATTCCGACTTCTAGATAATTATAATCAGGAATGGTCTGATTTGATCCGCAATAGTAGTAGGTATGATTTGTATTGCGAGTATAAGATGAGAGACGAAGCTAAAAAATACTTGCTGAATTCTGACCTTAAAATATTTAGCAGGGGTCTAGCTAAACTACGAGTATGGCCGTATGAGAGGTGTCTGAAGCAAACCAAGATTTTTTTATTTTTTATTTTTATTTTACTAAATTCGTAGCTTACAGACACAAAAGGTCCACTTACAAACGCGATAACAATTACATGAAATGAATAACAATACAGTTGATGTCAGAAAGGACTAGACTATTTACACAATTAACAGGTAAAACATAAGAGTATGAATGAAGTATGAAAGGTTAAAAAGGTACAGCAATGAAACACGAATATGGTTAAAGGACTATATCATTTTGACTATATCAAAAAAGGAGTGTACACATTTGTGTAAGAATAAAAGGTCTGATATTTGACGCCGAACTGTTAAAGGAAGTAAGTTAAAATGGTAGCATAATTCTAAATATTTATCAGAGCTATAAACAATATTTGATTTAAAACAAATGAATTTGAAAAATCTCTTTTGTACATTTTCAAGTTTGTCATTTAAAATGTTTTGGTGTGGGCTCCATAGCACAGAGCAGTACTCCAAATTTCTCTTCACATAGCAACAGTAAACAGTTCTTATTGCTTTTATACCAGTAAAATTTGCGCATGTTCGTTTTAAAAAACCCAACATTTTAAAAGATTTAGATACAATTTTATTTATATGATCTTTTAATATAAGATTTAAAGATAAAACAATCCCAAGATCTTTTATGTTGAAACTCTGGGTAGCGGTACTTGGTTAATAATATACATGTAGCTTCCTTCAATTGTGGTACGTTTATTTAAGGAGATAAAACAACATTTGGATGTGTTCAATTTGAATTTCCAGATAGAACACCATTTAAAAACTGATAAAAGATCATTTTGTAGATCAACACTATCTTGGGTATTAGCAATTTCTTTAAAAATTTTGTGTCATCTGCATACATGGAAAGTTTTGAAAATCGAACGATGCTGGAAAAATCAGAAATGTACAACACAAAGAGCAACGGACCAATGATGGAACCTTGGGGGACCCCTGGGTTCCATTCCATTCCATCATGTAGATATGACCGTACCCAGTGAAGGATTGGCCCAGCAAAACCAAAAAAAATTAATTTATATAATAAAAGATCGTGTAGTACAGAGTCAAAGGCTTTGGCAAAATCAAGGTAGATCGAATCTGTTTGGATACCTTTGTCGAACGATTTTGTTATCTCGTCTACATAAGATGCTAAATTTGTTTCCGTGCTTCTGTTCTTTACGAAGCCATGTTGCTCGACATTGATACTGGATTTAACATGTTCGTAGAATATATTACATGTATATATCGATTTTTCGAAAACATTGCTAAAAAGTGGTAAGAGACACATGTCTATAATTAGAAACTTCATGTCTGTCACCACTGCTAAAAATAGGTACAACATTAGCCAGTTTGAATTGTTGTGGAAATACTCCAACGGACAGAGAAATGTTAAAAATGTTACTGAGTGGTATACATAATTGATCGGAACATTCTTTCAAAATATAACCGGAGATATTATCCGCGCCACTGGCTTTGTGTATATTTATTGACTTTAATATGCCACAAACATTATAGACAGTAATTTGTATATTGTTCAGGACTGAATCCTGAAAGAAATCTAAAAATGGTAAAACAGAGGACTGCTTATCATTAAACACAGATTTGAAGTATTGATTTAAATAATTCTGCAGCTTCAAGATTATTATTGGCCGTCGCATGTCCTTACGTTACAGTGGTAGGTAAGTTTGGCGATTTTGCATGTGAGCGTGCAAACGTCCACAACCTCTTTGAATTGATTGATACGGCAGATTCAATATGTTGGAGATATTTTAAGTATTTAATATGCTTTGATTTCTTAAATAAAGTTCGAAGAGATTTAAAATGTCCATAGTCATTCGATTCTTTGGATTTCTTGAAAGTTTTGTGTGCTCTTTCCTTTTCCTTGAGTAGAACTTTCAAGTCATTGTCGAACCAGGGTGGATACTTTCGAGATCGTATTGTTTGTTTTGGAACACAGTCGGTGATCACAGCTTGGATGACGTCATAGAAATTTGATACACTTTCACTAAGGTTGGAGTGGTCTAAAACAGCCGACCAGCAGATAGACGAAAGGAGCGAGTTTATGTGTTGAAAGTCCGCCTTTCGAAAATTGTGCACAAAGTGATCGGATTTCTTGGTTATGGGTGTGTGATATAACTCACACTCACACAGTAAAGCTTCATGCTTTGAGGTGACCACTTTTTCAGTTGAATTTACTTTACATTTGACACCTCTTGCACATACAAGATCTAGCGCGTGGTTATTGCAAGTCTTTTGTTCACTAAACTGAGTTAGGTCATACTCAGCGAGTAGCTCGAGAAACTCATTTGATTGTTGGGTGTTCCAATGCTGGGCTGTTATGGTGTTCTTTCTATTTTTGGCCCATGTTATATCAGGCCTGTTAAAATCCCCTAACAGCAATACACAGTCTTTGTCAACGTTCATATATCTGTATACTTTAGTAAGTGAATTGTCTAACTCACACCAAGTGTTTGAGTCGGACCAAGGGGGGATGTACACACAGCCTATATAAATACTATAGGACTTGCATATCAATTCACACCACACAATTTCTAAATCACACTCAAAATCATGTCGTATTTTGGTTTGAATTGTTGACCGGATAGCTAGCATTACACCACCGCCACACTTTTTCTTTGAGTTGGCGGTAATGGTAGAGTCTCTATCTTTTCGATATACATTATAGTTGGTGTTAGGGAGAATTTCAGAATTCCGTATATCTGAACGAAGCCATGATTCCGTAATGGCAATCACATCGTGGGGACTCTCACAAAATTGATTATTGAATATTTGAAGTTTTTTGGGCCCAGAAATGCTTTCAACATTTTGATAAAAAAAAACATTTAATGTAGGACCAGGGCACAGCTCAATGTCTCCACTCAGCATTAAAGTTACAATAGATAAATACAAATATACATTGACGTCTGACCTGATGACTCGCCTGGGGGTAACTTTCTGTGACTTCTTACTCTACCTTATTAAATACGGTGGAAAACCAGGGTTTGTTTGTTTGTTTGATTGAGGTTTTACGGCGTACTTAAGGATATTTCACTTATATGACGGCGTGCTAGTCCACTGGCAACAAACAATGACAAGATAAAAGACAATCACAGGAAATAACAGAACGTCACAACAGCTTCTTTTTGCCCTTTAGCTCTAAGAGCACAAGGGCAACACGAAGCTCCCACCAACCACCCGCTGGAAAACCGGGGAGGAAACCTCGTAAAAAAAAAAACCATCCGCAATACCCGGAGTCACCTCTTGTCACGTCGTTTGACTACCTCATATAACTATGGTCAACTGGGGGACTCGAGCCCTTATGGTACATCGAAAGGAGGATCAGCAGTCTGACATGCTAACCCCTGAGCCATAGCGTGGGCCTTTTATAACATAAATCAGACATTGTTAACATGTGGGAGATTCTCAATATATATTTGGTTGAATGTGTGTGATCTGTATCGGACTCACAGACTTGACCATGTGGATTTTTTCACTGATTTTATTCCTGTCAGTGATCAGTCAGATTAATTGATTGATTTATTGATAATTATTTAACACATTGCTCATTCAAGGGTATTTCACTTGTCTTACATCACGGCGTTGTACTATAACAGTAAAATAGCCACACTACCAGAACCATAAAATGTGAAGTGTTTTGCTCTGTTGGAAAAATAATGTTTCTCCAGTGATAAGTGAAGACAGCATAGCTATGCCGGGAACATGCTGCCCTTAGCTAGAGGGCCATCTCCTTAGTATATCATTACTTTACTCCAAAATAATTACTCTATGCATTAAGATCTAGTTCTGTGTCTATATATGAAAATAATGAGTACATTTGAGACACAGTGAAAATGAAGACAACGTGTAATTGTGGAGGCCCAAACATACAAGACGCAAGTTCACTGTACATATCAGAAAAAATAAATTCATGAACCACATTACTGCATATAATGTTTCTACCATAACAAAGAATTGCACAAATGTGCAATTTACAGATAATGTGATCCAAACTATCAACTAGTTATCATTTCCTAAGCCTGACCACAAAGTTAAAAAAGATCACAAATTCACAATCGGCAAGTATCAGCTTATATCCTGCTGGTTATTGACTTTTTTATTTAACAGTTGTCAACTAAAAACATGCTAACACATGCATGCAAAGCTTATGATTTTTAAACTAGTTACACTGGAATTTAACTGCTAAATTGCGGTGTACTCCAACAGTAAATAGCCACACTAACGCAAACCATAAAATGTGAAGTGTTTTGCTCTGTTGGAAAATTACTGTTCCTCCAGTGCTAGGTTAGGACAGCATCATTATGCTCAGAACATGCTGCCCTCAGCCAGAGGGCTTAGATATCTAGACTTAAGGAGGAGTCGTTTTAACAAGATAATGTTTGAAAGTATTGTAAAGGGCCATAAGTCTGTTAGATAAACAGTTGCGGCTCCGAGAAATCTTTTATAATAATGAAATCTACCAAAAATTCTTGAAATTGATCACAGTCTTAAGTTGAGATGACAAAATATTGTTTATCGACTGACGGACTGGATTGCTATATCCCCACACATTATTTGCCCTCTGGCATTGAGATAATAATATAATTGTATTATTAATTAACTATTTACAATCCCAGAGTCTTCACCAACAAGATTCTGTTTGTTTGTTTGATTGGGGTTTTACGACGTACTTAAGGTTATTTCACTCATATCACGGCGTGCCAGCCCAATAGGTGAGGGAAATCACCCCTGACGCCACTGGCAACAAACAAAGACAAGATACAAGACAACCAAAGGAAAAAACAGGACGCCATAAACAGATCGGCTTTGTGTTGCCCCTTAGCTCTGTCACCAACAAGAGTAAGAACGTTAATAACACGCTTCTGATCCCATATGTTTAAAACTGACTTTAGTTTCTTGAAGTAATGTTTGTTTATTGACATATACCAGTGAAAAAAATTTATAAACATTTTGCTATGTTTGTATAATAAATAATTTTGTGGATGTCCTTCCTAAGGGGACAAGCGGGAGTATGTAAAAAATCACGGCTGATCACGAACTCATCGATCTCCTTCAGGTTCATTTTTATACTTCGGTTGTCTGTAAAACTGAGCCCTGTTTCGAATAAAGTTAAATATACCTGTTATTCTAAATGACTAGAAGAAAATTCATAACAAGTGTTGTTTTTATTGTTTCACACACTCATTGTCACCTTCTACGAGTATTTGTAAACTGGGATATAGTAATGAGTGAAGCGCCACCTTGAGTAAACAAAGGGATGTTACTCTTGCCATTTTTCCCGATTATAATGGCAGTTGTTTAGCGCACGTTTTGTATTGCGATATCGTATGATTTAAAGAATTTCCTTAAAGAATCAATTTAAAAAGCTCTAAGGATGAGAAAGGCCAATGAAATGAGTGAATTTTAGTGATGAAATTCGGTCTAGCATGTTGATAAGATCGACCTTAATTTATACAATAAAACAAAATTGTAGGCAAGAGACACAAAACTCACTCTGACACGACAGGGTGCAGAACTTTTAAAAGTTTTCAGTAAACAATTGTATGAATATACATGTACAGTCAACAGTATAACTCAATCAAAGCAAGGGAATAGTTAATTGCCACCTTAATCTGGTAGAAAAAAAAGAATATAGTTTCCAGTCACACAAAGCAAAACAATCACACAATACGGACGTATTTTCTAGTCAATAGTACTAATTTTAAAAAAGCTATATCCCTCAGATTTCTGAACAAAGTCAACGTTGGACCAATGTAGCTTTCAGACACAGCAACTTTTATTATGTAATAGAATGTGTAATAGAACAAAAAAATGAGTATTTGCACAAAGTTTGACCAAATATTGCAGCATCGCCAGTCAAACTACACTGGAAACATAGGTGAGGTCCAGGGAGTCACCTTTAGGCCCCAGAATCCCTGAGGATGAGAAAGGCCGAAGAGACGATATCAGACGCTATGGCCCTGTTCTGCCTACGTTAAATAAAAGTTTAATGTCTTTCACTGTTTGGGCTATGTGCAGAGGGATACCGGTATATGGCACCATGGCTAGGTGCAACCTTGTATTGCAAATCATGCGAACTCCATGTAGGAGTGGTTATCTCCCCTTCTTTAACCAGAAATATGGCGCAAGCATGACAAGGTGGGGAATAGTTTCATGTCGGGACTCACATTGTCTCGAGAAGACATCTTCTGTCATGTGGCAGTGGGAAACGACCATCAGATAATGAGATCAAACTACATACTGCCACAGTACGTGTAACAGAGTTTTAGAATAAGGGAGATCCTGAGAATAGATCAAGAAAAAAATAAGGAGTTGATTCTTTATGCATACACAGCATTAAAGCCTGTCCAGAGGTTAATTACAGCTTTATACTAATAGTCTTGCTATACGTGCATTAGAAATTCAGTTATTTGTGACTTGCTCAGACTATTTATGGTCACTCCTGGAAAAAGTGAAAATTTCTTTCGAACAAAACATTTAACGATTGAAAATTTCTCTCCAATTCTACATAATACCAATACATTATTTTCAAAATTTTTCCTCAAGAAGAAAGATTTCACTTGAACTATAGTTGCATGTTTCTGAGTGTTTATGGTTTCCTACAACAGCACTGAGATTGAATGTTTCCTGTCTGTACCTACATGTTACATGTACATGTATTCAACTCAAGGATTGTTTTCTAAAACTAAGCAAAGTGGATAATAATGTAAAAAAAATTGTATCACTTGTATACCTTACCTACATGTAATGAATTCATATGAACCCTAAATGAGTACCGTTGAAAATTTTGAATTCAATTTTGATTATATATTTGTCCTGAAAAGGCAAATTTTAGGTATTTCAATTAAAGCACTTCATTCAATCTGAAAAGGCTCCTGCTATCAGTCCTGTGATCCACATTTATCTTCATTATTGTGTGGATTAACCCTAGCTGAGTATTAACATTTTTGATTGTCTGGGAAACTGGTAGATTAACAATTTGAAGTTACATGTTATCTTGTGTATAGCTTACCTTAACAACCTGCTATTAAGATCCATTAAAAAAATTGTCTCTGAGAGTAACCGTTTGCTGGATCTAGAACATGACAATATTCCTCAGTTTTTAATTTGTCAACATTCCTCTACCAGTGTGATTTATCTTTTTAAATTGAAATATATAAAGAACAGTCAAATTTGCATCTTAATATCTAGACATGTTACTAATCCACCAAAAAGTTATGTCTATATTATATATACACCATATGAACAAAAAATTCAGTTCAATTTTATAGCGAGTTATAATACATGTATCTGGTGTACATACATGTTTGTACGATAGTTCTAAGAGTCGAACTGTTAACAGAGCTCCACCTAATCATACATCTACATTGTATGGAAACATGACATCCATCAAGATCTGACTGACTTAATACATGTATGTGTAGGTTAATAAAACACAGAGTAGACCTTCACCTTTGTCCCACATATACATGTACTCTTTAACAGTGATATTTCATCTACAATATTAAACAATTTAAATTATCAAATTTTTTAGCTGCATTTGCAAGTTGATTGTCAGTCTATTTTGACCATTTAAAGTGAACTACATGTATGTAGTAGAATAATTAAGTTTTCTGTATTTTTTTTACTTTTAGTAATGTGTGTTTCTGAGAGTTTATGTAGAAAATTTATTTGAACAGCTCAGCTTTTGATTGGTAGACATGCCTCTACTTGTCTGATTTACATGTATTAGGCAGAAATAGTAATACAGCTTGTCCCTGTGAATGGTCAGAAAATCTTTAATATAACTATTTCTTCTCCCAAAGAATGGGGTTTGTGGGTAGTTATTCCCTCCGTATGCCTCTCAATCTATCTGTCTCACTGATTTTTTTGTGTGCAATTTCTTATGAGAACTTCATGTAAGTTTTACAGATCGAGTTTCACAAACTTTTGTTAAATATTTCAAAGTTATGACCATTTGGAATTAGATTGGTAAAATCAGAAAGATCCAAGTCGATTGAACTGAAATTTTGTATGCAGCTTTCTTATAGCAACTTGTAGACCAACTTTGAGTTTCACACAATTAAGCCATTTTTTGCAAAGTTATTTGCAATTTTGACTTTTAAAATCTGAAATATCTTACAGCTCATC
>JAUELC010184982.1:0-10929 GCA_031471745.1 Cryptochiton stelleri | reverse complement strand
GGGTGATCTCTACCTTCGAGGGTGATCTCTACCTACCAGGGTGATCTCTACCTTCCGTGGTGATATCATACCTTCCGGGATAATCTCTACCTTCCAGGGTGATCTCTACCTTCCGGGGTGATCTCTACCTTCCGTGGTGATATCTACCTTCCGGGGTGATCGCTATCATCCGGCGTGATCTCTACCTTCCGGGATAATCTATACCTTCCCGGGTGATCTCAACCGCTCGGGGTGATCTCTACCTTACTGGTGATCTCTACCTTCTGGGTTGTTCTTTACCATCAGGGATGATCTACCTTCCGGGGTGATATCTACCTTCCGGAGTTATTTCGTATGGTATAGATCATCGATCGGTGATTACCTAGTTTTAACTACCTTTTATACGGGCACAGCCTTGATATAACTGAAATAACATTGAGTACAGCATATAGCACTAATAAAGTTATTGCGCAGAAATAAACCAATGCTAATGAAAGAAATATGTCACTTCTGGATTTTACTTTATTCCGGGTATCTCCAGGTATCATCGCAGGGTATCGTAATGGGGCATCATTAAGGGGTATCTTTACTGGGTATCTTTAATGAATATCATTAAGGAATTTCATATGGGGATATCATTAAAGGGGAATCTTTGAGGGATATAGTTATGGGATATCATTAAGGAGTATCATTAAGGGATATCAAAGAAGTCTCATTGACGGATATCGTTACGTGATATCATTAAGGGACATAATGAAGGGATACCATCAAGGGGTATCACAAATGTGAGGTCATTTGACGTTATTTCATGCCATGTTTCGAAATTTACGAAATTGTCTTTGATATAAATAATAAAAAGAATATGGCACAGTGCAATTTGAATACCATTATATTGCTCTCGTGAATGGTGAGAGCAATAAACCACTCCACGCTTCGCATCTCATGGGTTATCGCTCTCACCATTCACTCGAGCTAAATTTATGGTATTCAAATTTCACTGTGAAATATCCTCTATTTAATAAGGGATATCATTAAGGGATATCACTATGGTTTATTATTAATGGATAGCATTAAGGGATATCATTAAGGGATACCATTAAGGGATATCATTAAGGGATAGCGGCCGGTATGAGGTGAGGGAGCTTCATGTTGCTCTCAAAGCTAAGGGGCAATATGAAGCCGATCTGTATGTTGCGTCCCGTTCTGTCCTGTTTTGTATCTTGTCATTGTTTGTGGCCAATGCTGTCGGGGTGGTTTCCCCCATTGGACTGGCACGTCGTCATGTGAGTGAAATAACCCTAAGTACAGCATAAAAACCCCATCAAACATACAATTAACCAAACATGAAAAAGTTTACATACTTTTTTGGTATATGGATCTTGAGCTCAGATAATGTACGATAAGCAGCACATTAGTAAGCAAATAAATCATGCTTCTGTGTTCTCTTTTGTTTTCAGAGATTGTGAAAGATAAAGAAAAGCAAGAGGACATTCTAGAAAACAAAGAAAAAGAAATCCAAAGCTTAGAAAATAAACTCAAAGCTCAAGATACAATCTATAAGAAACAGTTGAGCGAAATGAGTGTAAAACTACAGCAAGAACTTTATATAGCAAAATCCCTGGGTGAAAAAGGAAGGGCAAAGGGAGAGAAAACTACACAACCAAACACATCAAAATCTAAAAGTTGATTTTGAACCAATCATATCCTGTATGCACTCAATGAATTCCATTGATTAGATTGTGGAAAAAGCTAGATGGACTTAAAACTGGCATGAGTAGTGTGTCTCTACTCTGCTATTGCTGATTTAATCTATAAGCGAAAATTGTACTTTGAGCAAATGGGCCCTGGTGAAGAAATTGATGACAAGTTATTGTTCTGAAATATCAAGTTGCAAATGGGTCATGTCTTTCTTTGAAGCCACAATATTAACTACATCAATAACAATTTTTTTGTTGAGACACAAAAACGCTTTATGTAAATACAACATACTCTCTTACATTCCAGAATATACCTCTTATGATCATTAAGAAATAATAATGCTTATTCTTATTATCCCAAGAGAGAGGAAGTGTAATTGAGGTGTTTTGATTCTGTCCTGCTGTCCCTACAAAATTTTAAAACTCTACAATCAATGCTATTGTCAAATTCTGTGATTCCGTCCAGAGCTTCCAAACAACATATAGACTGAACCTTACAACAGGCCTTCAAACTTGATTACATGTGACATGTGAAGTTTTAAATTTGTATTATGTATGTCAAAGATAAGTCAAAATGATTGTTCTGTGATAATAAAAAAAAACTTTTTTTATAATATTGTATTGGTATGCATCCTGTGCTTTTCTTGTGCCATGTTGTTTGCCAGTGCCGTGTTATTGTTTGTCATTGCCATGTTATTGTTTGTCAATGCAGTGCGACAGTTGTTCCTTCACCCATTGCACTGGCACGCTTTCGTTTGAGTAAAATAATTTGAATGCGGCGTAAAACCCAACAAAGAAATCGGTCATACAGTATATATAAACTACAACAACAAAAAATAGTAATGTTAATACTTTTTAATTCGTTTTTAGAAATAACATTACATATATTTTTAACATATTTAATGTTTATAAATTTTCGACAAAGTTATATAAATAATTGCATGTCTTAAATAATTTAATTATTTATGGTTAACTTTGATCAATAGTTGCTTAAATTAAAAAATAAAAGGCATTACAAATTTTAAACGAATCAGTGTACAATGTCATTTTCTGATTTCGTTTGGAAAAATACCATAAATATATTTTTATTTATTCATCACAATTGTTCCCATATTTTGTATAGCACTAAACAGATACATAGGGTGCACATGGCCAGCAAAATGACTAGAAATATTTGCGTACAATACTTTCTTGGAATTTTAACAAATAATTTTTGTTTCCAAATCATATCTAACAATTTTTTTTATGAACAATTAACTCTTCATTCTTTACCAAATAATTTCTGATAATAAACAAACTTTTTTCAAATAAATATCTCCCATTTACAACTTTATGTAAACGTAAACTTATATACAATTAGTTAACTTATTGTTAAACAAAATGTCAGCTCTTATTGGCACGGATTTTAACCGGTTTATTTGAAAGTTATCGGTTTTTTGACAATGATGATAAAAAAAAGTTCATTCAAGTACTTTCGAATGTCCATCACACACAAAAACGTTTATATACATGGTATATATTAAAACTAAACAATGTTCCAAACCGATTTTGGGGCCTTGACTAGTTATATTGATATAATATTTACACATTTCGCACAGCATGATTTTTAAATAATGAAAAGTATAAACATTCACATACAATTTGTTTATCATAATGTTAATCTAACTGGGAGTGGCATATGATTTGTTTCAAATGGTCTGAAATACGGGCTGTATGGGGTCATCATTGGCGTATGGGGGAAGAAATAGGGTGTTGTGGGTACATGGGGGAAGGGCATCCCTGGATGGGGGTACCACATGGGGGCATGGTGCATTGGAGTTTGAACCAACGGTTTCGTTGGGACTATGGGCTGGACAGGTACTGGGCTTATTGACTCTTTGATTTCTGACACTTTTTTCTGGTCTTCTGAAAAATAAAAAAATGAACTGTTTGAAATTGAAGCGACATTTTGGTATTCAAATATAAAGTGATAATATTTAAGAAATTGATTTAAAATGAGGTACAATTGTAAGTTAAAACAAGAGATTAACTTCCAAACTGAAATAAAACGAAATAATCAAACGGTCCATTCACAATCAGTTATTGATTATTAAGGTAACCCAATTGTGCAGAAAACTATTATATTGGACAAATGGAGACAATTCGATTTAAGATAGAAACTAAACATACCTGCTTGCTTGGCATTGAATAATTTTCGGAGACATCTTGCACGAGGTGGCGCTTCACTAAAAATCAGAAATAGACTCATTACAAAATTTGTTTTTGGAGTGTGGATATTACTTTATTTTAATTAAAGTCAACATTTGCTATTTTTGTGAAAGGTGTCAAGGCATGTTCCATAACCACTTTCAGTATTTGGAAAAAAACATTCGATAACATATGTAGTCTCCATTTATGTATACGGTCTAGATGCACGTATACTATTTGTGTTTTGTTTTGAATTTTATTTTTGTTAACTTGTAATTAGACATACAGTTTTGTCGTGTCTTTTATTCAAATAATATTATTCATGTTTAAAAAAAGAAATAATAAAAAGTGAAAGACGTACTTGGCAGATTCTCTGTATGGTTTAGCGAATGGATTGTTCATGATCTTCATATAGGTGACAGCTTTGTTTTTATAGGCTGTTACAGCAATGAACGAGGTTTCTGGAAGACTGAATATATAAGTCGGACATCTTGTCACGTCTTGTACACAAGGGCTACCTTTAACTATATGAATTCTCGTCATATATTTATGCATGGAACGTAAGAAAATCTGAAAAGAAATTAAATATGACCATAGTTAAAGATGGCGAAGTTTTTCGAAGCAGCATTTTTCAATTTCATGGGATTTCTTTTAGCTATTTAACGTAATGATAAGAAATTAGGGGAAAATGAACGTCCAAAATAGAAATTAAATGGATTGGGAATTAACGGTTTAATAATTTAATCGAATTTGGAGAGAGAGAAAATAATTATGGTAAAGCAACCACAATCGTCAAAACAAACCAAACAAACATTACATTAATAAGTCAAAGGCAGTCGTAGCAAAAATATTATTTTGCAAGTATGTTACCTTGTTAGTACTTCTCTCCGGGGAATTTGTGATTTTCATGGAAGCGAAATTAATTGAGTTTTTCATCCAGAAAGACCCAGGTTTTGGAGAGTCCGTGTGAATGACAGGTGGGTTGGTTGCCATGGATTCGGCCGCACCCACTGGAGCCCACTGCTTATTTACGTACTTATAACAATTATCATCAACTTGATAGATTTCTAAATAAAAGCTGTACAGCTCATTTGGTTCCAGGCCCTCCACTTCAACTGTTACATAAGGGAACATACGTCTGTGAATATTAAAACAAAACATTAAAAACCAAGCCAATGTGGAGTGTATTGAATTACTGGTAGAATTTCATACATTTTGAATTGTAAGTGCCATAGTAAATATAATAATTTGTCTGCTTCTGTTTTTGTTGCATGTGGAGATGTAACTTTTCTCGTTACAAAAATGAATTGTGTTTTAAACGGGATTTATAAAATTGACCATTTGTCAATTAAACAAAAACATTTTAAAATCTTATTTCACTGTACCTTCCAGATTTATTAATAATCATTTCTGTTCCCGTATTATTAAAAGCGTTCCACAGGTGACGTTCTAGAAGACGGACCGTCACTCCCTGAATCGTGCGCCCGACCGCCGGCATCGGGAACTCCATTTGTGCCATCTGGGGTAGAACCACTTGCGTCATGGTGACGGGAGGTAGAGAGGCTTCGGGGGGTGATGAGTTCGTAACCGCTTGTTTTAACCCTTCAAATCTGTCAACCGGATGGCCCAATCCCGGGGGACTTTGGTCGAAAGAGTTTTTAGCCAGCCATTGAATGACATTACTGTGAGGTCCATTTTCCGTCAACCGGCGCCGTTTACTGGCAGGCGCATCCTCAATCTCCTCACACTTAGACTTCTGGCTGTCAGATATTGTCTCGTCTTTTGAAGCTTCTTCACAAACTGCCTCCACTTTTACTAACCCTTTGGACAAATCCAATGCTTCCGTCTGTTAAAAGTAAATAATACCGATGACATTTTGAAATAGTCTTCCCTAAATCTATTTATCAAAATCTATGTATTAAAAGAAAAAGGTTTAGCGTCAATGTGCTACTTTGAATATTATGTATTTTGGTTAGATGGTGTTTGCTATATAATAAAAATACTTACAGTTTTGTCCATTGTAATTTCATATACAGGACTTAAATATTTTATAAATGTAGATAAAGAAACATACGCTTGCTTCCATTGGGGGTCGAATTAATGTAAGGAAAGAAAATGTAATATTCTGTCTTCTGCAATTCAATTGCAAACATTTATATTTTCTCAATTCTTTTATTCACCCTGGACAGTATCAAATAGGTGTGCAATGTTGTGTTTTGTAATTTCCTTGTTTAGACTTGTTTTGTGTTATTCAATTGGTGCAATGTCTTAAATTATAAAATCCCAGCTGTCTAACACTGACAAGTCTCAACCAGTATAAACGTAAGGAGAAACAGTTATATAGTACGTCTATTTACAGCTGTCAGCGACAGCTCGAAGCATGGAGTGCAATGAACAATAGACTCTTAATTGGTCATTGATGTTGACACCTGTCAGATAGTTACATCTGTCCTTAACAGACAGGTGGGTCGATTTTAGAATTGAAAGTAAAACGACTTTAAAGCAATTTGTGTGACATAAGATACATTATTTCAATAACTATATTAATTTAAAAAAGTAAATTTAATTTTATCCTCACAAATCATTCGCCCTTAATTTTTCCAAATACTATTCTGTGGAAACCATATCATATCTACGTTTTATTTATAATTTAATTTTTTGGGGGTATATGGTAATTTAATACTCATTGGTCTATGGCTTGGTAAATACGATAATATGCAAAGAATGTATCTTGAGTATTATGAGTATCATAATATAAGAAATAATAATTTGTCCCGATGACTTAACTCAACAGACCTAAGCGGGGGAAATTATATACTTGCAGCTCGAAACACAAAATATTACCCAAGAGAAACCTTGTTTAATGCGATCAAGTGGGATTCCATCAAGGTAAACATGTGCAGTCAGGTCCTAGCTTGTGATAACATCACCGTCTTTTAGTAAACCAGAATTTTGAAAGCAACACAACAAGCTTCTAATATTGAAGGGCGTCATTCGATTTGTTGATATATAGGGTCAGCCACACGTCCATAATAAACTCTACTAAATAGCAAATAACCATGTTCTTGAAATCATGGTTATTTTGTAAACCCAAAGTTTGGAATTCCATATTGCAAGGCTGTTTGACTTCCTCTGAAGATCTTATACAATACAAATGGATTATTTTCGGCATTAAATAACTTTTTCAAGATTAATTTGAAGACGGCCTTACCTGATTGTTCATTGTGAGTTGTATATGATAAAATCCTGGTTGAAAGTCCTGTGTTATTTACTATGGAGCTCTTCCTTGTATCACTCACGATTATCATTTGATATAATTCTCGGCTGGTAACAATTCCTTATAACAGCTGGACCTGTTGATGGAGATCACACGTAGTTGACAGCTGATTAGTTTGGAAATTGACACTTTCCATCAACAGTGAGACTGATCTTTGACACCTGGTGAGTCGTATGCATCGGGAACACGTGAGACATCGAACTTCTCTATACAGGTGTAAATAGACACCCTGCCGTCATCAAACAGGTGTCATTGTAACTAGTGAAACGTACGTAAGACTATCAATGCATCGAGAAGCTGTTTCATTTCATGTAATTCACACCTCGGTTTCCGCGCTAACCAAAAAGGCTTGGCATTGATTTCAAACTGCGTAAACTGACCAGATGAAATCGCCGTGATACGTTCCACTCACCACAGGAGATCTTACAGCCATCGGGACTTTCGGTCTGTTATACATATTGCACTACAATAAGCCATAAAGTATCACTCACTTGAACAAAAAGATTGGCAGTTCTCTGACGACGATTGGGATTTCACGGCTTTTCACACTCTACAGTAATCAACATTGTCAGTTTGTATCTTTACTCTAAAACCCGTGGGATTATGATATCATAGCAATTCTGTCTGATCTAACATATGAACCAAAGTTACAATCTTTTAACATTGATATCAATGTAGCTTCTTTGAACGGCATTGGAAACTAGCGATGGTATGAACAAGAAAAACATTTGTGTGAATAAGAACTACTTCATTTGTTGGGTAAACGTTTAATTCTTATCCATGGATAGATCGTTTTCAAGTAATGTTGTTTTACTAAAGAAGTTATATATCCAATAAAAGTTTATAATTTCAAAATTAACGTTCTGTAACTTTACATTTTTTAAACCTTATATATGTATAACTTCATAGTATTAAACTCATTTTAGGATTTGCATGCATCCATGCTTTTGGTAATATTGTATTTTTTTTGTTTTTTAATTTTTACAAAACTAGAATGGCTTCCCAATTCCTTATTGTATAAATTCCACCTAAGATTAGAACACATTATTTTGTGTATTTCTTTCTAACAAAAACACAAGTCCATTTTTATTTGATTTCTGTTTACCTTTTTTGGAAACATTTTATGACATCATCAACTATCCGTCACGTATAGAGGACCCTGACAGAAAATAACATTAATATTTAATTTGGTCTGCTTTACATCTGTAGCTTATTATTCTCTACTTATGTAGTATCTATAAAATACTGATTTCAATTATTGTATACATATGCTATTTATTTATGAGTGGAATATTTTTGTTTAAAATTGAACATTTTATTTTGCTATTCTTCGAGCAAATCTGAACAAACCAGAGTGTCTTTCGTCTCTTCATAAATTATGTTTATCGAAGGCTCCAACATGTTTGTTTTATGATAATTGATGTAGCCCGGGGTAGTTCATTAAGATCTAGGAGAGTGCCAGTTGAGATCCCTTGGGCAACGCGAGTTATTAACCATCTTTAAGCTCGATGCAACCGAACCCTGACAAACAGGAGTTTCTTAACAAAGTATGCCTTTCAAAAGCTCTAATATGCTTGTTTTATGATAATTCATGTTGCCTGGTGGTAGCTCATTTTGATTTCAGAGGGTGTCCGGTGAGATCCCTTGAACAATTCAACATATTAACCCCTTTATGTCCCATACGAGCAAATTCTGACAAACTAGAGTTTCTTTACTTAATCTGTTTACCAAAAGCTCTAACATAAGATTATTCATTTAACCCGGGGGTAGCTTGGTGAGATCTCAACATAACAACCCATTTATGCCGTATCTCGTAACTTCATGGTGAATACTTAAATTAAAGGCATCAAATAACCCTCTATCTGATATTTAGTCAGTCCTTAATGTACGATCCAACAAGAAGTGCTTGACAACAGTATAGGACAATCTTTTTGGGGGGCTTTCTTCTTCTTCGTACAGGTAGGAAGAGCGAAATTTAGCAATGGGATAGATAGTGTCACTCCTTGTGAATGGCTTTTTGTAATAGAGATTAGAAAGTTGCTGCCTTCAATATTTTGTTCTGTCCGTGGGTCTGTATGACGAAAAATGCTAAACATTTTTTGAATAAAAACATGAGTATACACTGTACGATTTTAGATAATCTGTAGGCATCATACTATAGTTGGTCTAAAACACTTGCAACATATTTTATTTTACACGGCAAATCTCTTTGGCTATATGGTAGAATGCTCCAATATATTTGTTAATGTGCTGTGGGTGACTTGAGTGACCCATATGTGACACAATTGGCACCAACATTTATGCCTATAATTAAAAATTTCTAATTCTTATTCTTTATCATGTTCCATACGGGACAACCACAAACTATCTGCAAAAATCACCTGTTTTCATGTCGGTGATAACCTCCTAAACCTGCCCTATTGCATAATTTGTGTAGAAATTTGCTTAATTCCGTGCAATTATTTATACATTGCACATCTATACATACAGATTAGAACGTAAAGTGTACATGTTAAATTGTAAATATGACATGTATGATTCGGACAAATTACCAGACGGTTAATGTACATAATGTATGAGGAAAGTTGCATAATGTCGTGATTTTTTTCTACCTTGCACATCTGCATATAGAGAGACGAATTAAGTATGGTCGGATTCAAAACAAGAAGAAGAGACGAAAGCAGGTTAAAACAACTTGTACCTGTAAATTAGGTAACTATTTTTTGGCAAAGTAGAGATAAAATTTCCCGATTTTTTTATTCCCGATATGTGTGAGATTTGTTTGAAAAAGGGGGTGCCTGACAGGTTTATGAGGTTAGTGCCGGCAACGAAAGAAGTTTTACAGACAGTTCGAGGTAGTGAACATTCAGAGGGAAGAATAAAAATAAATTTATAAACTCGACGATCTGTGTTCCCGATATTTGTGATAAAAACGGAGTGGCAGGTTTAAGAGGTTACTGCTGAAAGCAAAAAAAGTTACCGTTACGTTTCGGAGATAATTATGCGATGTAGTGATCAGGATGGAAGAATAAAAAAATCGAATAAAGAGGGGAAATGTTGGTATTATCTGTAGTCCTCGTGGCAATTAACAAATACACGTATTGGCATATGTAAAGTGATCATTGAGAAATTGAGTGTTACTATAGTGCCGTTAATCATGACACACCTTTTATAAATATGGAGATTTTAATTTGAGAAATAAATTTAATACATTACACTTGACTATATCTCTGTATTTTTTCAAATTAATCCTTCCCGTTTCGAACGGAATGTAAGTCGTGAGGGAAAAAGTGCATTTAATAACACATTTAATGTTGAAAAACAGTCCTGATTTATTTGACGAAATAGGTGAAATTATAGAAACACAGTGAGGAGTAACAGACCGAATAAGTTTCTAGAGTGGGGGTATATAGTCCGCGGTAGTTTTGTTTATGATGTTTATTTCTTGGTTTATGACAAAGCACAGTCTGATATTTGAATGTATATCTTTTTTCTCATTTAAATAGTTATATGCGTTTATTTAAATGAAAAAACATTTAGTAAAAAATTAAAGTGCCATTTAGGACCTCATATGCGGCCCAAAATGCCATTTGTTGTCGCTCCATTCCCTAATGTTTTGGGACAAAATGATTAAAGCTGGAAGTTCGAAGCGCAAATTGAATACAAACGTCTTCAGCTGTTCATATGTCCAAATGTTGTAGGTAAAAGATGAAATTCTGGACTTAATGATAAGGGTCCGTGTCCCTTTTGACAATTCATCTTCCAGCTTTTGATTTTGAAAGCTGAACA
>JAUELC010184871.1:0-10930 GCA_031471745.1 Cryptochiton stelleri | reverse complement strand
CAACAAATCGGCTTCGTGTTGCCCCTTAGCTCAGACTCGGCCAGCACCAGGGCACAGGAAGCTTCCACCACAACCTGCAAACAACAGCAGAATAATCATCTCATCTGGGCCAAACACTAAATGAGTTTAAGTCGATATTGCTTAACAGATTTGCCGAAGGCGTCGAATTAATGTGACATTCCAATTGACCTGCGCGATTAAGAAGCGATGATAAACCAGATTATCTGATTTGATCTGAAATAAAAGCGATTAATCGACAGTTTCAGCAGCTTTATGTCACAGGCATTTGTTTACTGGAGTCACATTGGGTGTGACTGATATCAAATTGATTGGCACTCCTTCTGGTTTAATTAGCCATAAACCGTCCATATGTAGCGCGTATATAACTACAATTATAAATACATGTATACTACATACAGGCATTTCAAGGGCATGTTGCTCTCTGTCTAAGGGCGGTATGTTTTGAAGTATATTCATATTGTCAGCTGTGGAGGAGGACCTCTGACGTAAGGCGGTATGTTTTGAAGTATATTCATGCTGTCATTTGTTGAGCAGCCAGTGTTATCCGATGGATCTTAATTAAAGAGTGTTAGAACATGATATGCATTATTTATTGTTTTTAATATTATCAACATCCTGTGCCAGTGTGATTAATCTTTAGAAATATATATGTCTATTCTGTAAATGAAAATGATTCAAAGTCATTAGTATTCATCCATCCCCTGCGTATAGTCCATCATACTTTTGAATTATCAGTTAGCCTGTAACAAGATAATGAACGCTTTCCATGCACTCAGGACAGCAGGTTTGGAAACTGCTGTGTACAGTCTCTCTACTCAGGCTCACTTTTTATGTGTTTGCTTCCCCTTTAATAAATGGTGTAAAGAAGCATTGTGACGGGCGTTTTCCTTTTCCAACCCGTAAGCCAAACAATTGTCTTTAACATCCACTGGTAGCTCATAGACACATGCTTGTGACTAAAGGACAAACAGATTTCGTAGATGACTTAAACACTGGAGCGCCCATTCTTGTTCCAAATCGCCTATCTCCGGCAACTTCCGTTCCCTTCGATTATCGGCTTTTGTGTATTGAATGGCCATTTTTAAGACCATGATGACGAGTGAACAAATTACAACTGGAGAATCAAGCCACGTGTAGAGTTGAAATGGCATCATAGGTCGACTGATCAGGTCAAGGGTCAGCGGCTTTGGAGTTCTTTGGAGTTCACTAACTCATTCAAAATACCTTGTCACAACATGCAAGGTCAATAACTATAGTGAATCAATTCGACCGTTTTATACAAATGTTGAGCGCCATCACAGTTCCATATCAATGTGACATCCGAATCAGTGATTTCTCCTTTTCTTAAGTGTTTTCTCCTCATCCTTCCATTTAAAAATTGGTAAGATCATCATCGTGTAGCAATTCAGTTTTTTAAAGGTAGTGCCTTGGTAATATTTCTGTTAACTACAGAACCGTTGAGAGACATGGAAAAAAAATGTTTAGCCCTCACAGCAAACAAAATTTTTATATTAAATTTTTTCTTTTTTTAACTTTTGAAATATAACTTTTTTAAAAGAAATTTGTATTTTAAAAAAATTTTAAATTATTTTTAAATTTTTTTTTTTAATGTTACTATAAATAGACTGAAACTGTATTAACCAATCAGGGTAGCCGATATGTCTTGTAATGTTTGTGTTTCGTTGGCTCACTATCTCTGGGCCAGACTTAAATAGCCAATCAGGAACATCCTTGTATAACAAACGTGTGGACATCCTGACCCTGGAGCACAAATTTGCTAAAGGGACGTAACTGGAAATAGGCATATGAAATTGTTGTGAACATAGTGAAATGTATCCAATCTTTTTAACATCACATTAAACTGTGTGAGCCAAGCGGGCCACAAAAGATTGTTAACATGCTGCCCATCAAAATATAAGTTGACTCTGGTCTTCAAAGTTATTAATGTGTTCAGCTCACACAGTTGGATGTGATGTTTAAAAGGTTGAATACATTTCACCATGTTCACATCAATTTCACACGCCTATTTCCGGTTAAGTCCATTTAGAAAATTTGTGCTCCAGTGTCAGGATGTTCCCTCACACGTTTGTTATACAAGGATGTTCTTCATTGGCTAGTTAAGTCTGGCCCAGAGATAGTATCAGAGATAGTATCTCTGGCCCAGAGATAGTGAGCCAATGCAACACAAGCATAACAGGACATATCGGCCATCCTGATTGGTTAATACAGTCTCGGTCTAAATATAGTAACATTTTGAGCAATCAACCTCTGAATTCTGTGACAGCAGTCAACGTCTGAATTTTGGGACAGCAATAAACCTCTGAATTCTGGGACAGCGATCAACCTCTGACTTCAGGGACAGCAATTAACCTCAGAATTTTGGGACGGGAATTAACCTCTGAATTCTGGGACAGCACTCATCCCCTGAATTCTGTGAATAAATCCCAATTACATACATTATACAAGCTGGGCAGTATATACGGGCTTAAATTGAACTGACATCATTTATTCCTTCTTTAAGTAAAATTTACAAGTTGGTTGCTCAAACACACAGGAAACAACTAATGGATTAACAACTTCTGTGTTCATTTAGACGAAGTTTCGGTGTTGGTACTCACACCATTTTCAAGACCACGTCGTCTAAATAAGCTCCGAAGTTGTTAATCCATAAGTAGTTTTCCTGTGTTATCATTTATTCCGTTTATTTCTTGAAGTGGCCAAACAAGAGAGCGAGATGACCAAGCAAGGGAATGAATGGCCAAGCGATGAAGCGAGATGGCCAGGCAAGAGAGCGAGATGGCCAAGCGAGAGAGCGAGATGGGCAAGCGAGAGAGCGAGATGACCAAGCGATGGAATGAAGTGGCCAAACAAGAGAGCGAGATTTATTCCTTTACAAGGCTCACATAAGTATGACCAGAATTTTCTCCTACATGAAACACAGGGACGCTAAAATAGCATAGTTTCGTTCTAGATAGTACCCACAATGGTGTTGTCGTTTGAGTAATTTCCAAAAATCTAATTAGGGCATATATACATATATCAAAAAGATGCTACTTAAGCGTCCCTGTGTCAGTGCTTTATGAAGAGAGAGAATCAGTCTTTACTGGGAAAGAATTCGGGAAGCATTAAATCGTGAGCCTCCGTAGCTCAGTCGGTAGAGTAATGGGCCTGTAACCCAAAGGTCCCGGTTTCGAATCCAGGTGAATGCAAGTAAATTTTTCTCTCTTAATTTATCAAAAATATATATATTTATAAATTTAGGGAGGAAAAAAAGCTTGCCTCCACTATAATATCAAACAATATAATTTATTTTGAAAGAGTTCTGCTTTGAGCACCCATAAACACAAAAATATATTGAGCACTTCAATGAATAATTACACAATTTCAATTAAATCGTCTCAGGCCAAATTTCAACATGTGATAAATCATTTAAAAAATAATATTCATATCCATATATTATATAACGTGCGAAGTGATCAAGTCGAGGGAGCATGGGAGTTGTGATCGGGAAGCGAACGAGATGCCCAAGCGAGAGAGTGAGATGGCCAAGCTATGGAACGAGATGGCCAAGCTATGGAACGAGATGGCCAAGCTAGGGAACGAGATGGCCAAGCAAGAGAACGAGATGGCCAAGCGAGGGAATGAAGTGACCAAACAAGAGAGCGATATGGTCAAGCGAGGAAGCGAGATGGCCAAGCAAGAGAGTGAGATGGCCAAGTGAGAGAGCGAGATGGCCAAGCGATGGAATGAAGTGCCCAAACAAGAGAGCGAGATGGCCAAGCGAGGGAATGAAGTGGCCAAGCGATGAAGCGAGATGGCCAAGCAAGAGAGCGAGATGGCCAAGCAAGAGAGCGAGGTGGCCGAGCGAGGGGACGATGTGACCAAGCGAGGGAGCGAGGTGAACATTCTCGCTGACAATAGTAAAAACCTGGCTCCATAGCTCCCTCGCGTTGATGATGTTACAACGTACGCGAGGAAGGCACATGACCTTATATTCGGCTTCCATAGAATCCTGCTAAAATGAAAAAAATCCGCCTTTAAAGTAGTTCTCCAATTACCCTATAGCAACAAACTGATTTAATTTGATGTCCTGTAATTGTTTGATGTTAATACTGAATTGTTTAAATAAGCACTGTTGTGATGAAAAACAGGAAAAAACTTGCTATCATAATAATTTATATGATTTATACGAAAGATGATACATAATACCTTAAATTCCTGTGCCTATAATTCCCAGTGCTTTAAAGTGCACCTTATTCATATTTGACGCCCAGAGCAAACTCTGACATTTTACCATTCAGATCTTGTTTCCAATGCTTGAAACAAGAGACGTATTTCGTAAGGCGTGCCGTATCGAGTTTTCACAGTGGCCGCTGAGATAGTTCTCGGAGCTGTTGGGAGAGTAGGGCTGGCCTGGGAAGCCGTCCTGTCATCGCCTCGACTTACCGTAACTTATTATCCGGCCTGGTCAGCAGGTGTTAGGAGAGAAACAGGAGGATGGTTTTAATGTTTAGCAGCTTTGGATAAGTGTCAAATATGAATTCGCCGATATTTTCTTACATTCCAATATCAGGATGAAATTCAGTGCTATAAAGAGTGAAGCGCGACATACCAAAGAGACACAGTGGGTGAGTGAAGAGCCTTGCTCGGCCACGGTGGGACAATGGCACCGATGGTGAATGTGACGGCGATTGGCCTTGACAGCAGCAGTTTACCTACGGTCAGCTTGGATAGTGCCGTAGAACAATGGAGTGACGCTGCTTATGTGGCTACCGGTGCTATTATGACGATTATTGGTATAACAGCTACACTTGGGAACGGTAGTGTTCTGGTGATGTTCCTAATTAACCGTTCCCTGATCACACCTACCAATGTACTGATAATGGCTCTGTGTTTAAGTGATTTGCTCATATGTATTTGTGGTATGCCGCTTGGAGCCGCTTCGAACTATTCTTCGAGATGGCTTTTTGGAAATGCTGGTTGTGTTTGGTAAGTTAAGATATATTTCATCCTTATATCAAGCTGCATATATTGGTGTTTAACGCCGTACTCAAGGGTATTTCACTTATATGACGGCAGTGTACTCCAACAGTAAATAGCTACACTAACACAAACCATAAAATGTGAAGTGTTTTGCTATGTTGGAAAATGAATGTTCCTCCAGAGCTTGCCCTCTGGGGCTAAGGGCAGCATGTTCACAATTATGGTTATGTTGAGATGTGTTGCTCTTTACTCTTGGAAGCAACTGCCGTCGTATAAGTGAAATACTCACTTATTGACGGCGTCAATCAATAAATCAATCAATCAGTCAATCAATTAACCAACCAATCAATCAATGTACTAATCTCTGTAAATTATAGAAATGATAGATCAACTGGACAGAAATACATCGATAGATGATTTCAATACTATAATACGGTTGCCATATGAATGAAATGACCTGGAGGACGGGCGACAATTTAATAAGACTTCGCAACGATATTATCCGCTAGATCTCATATTTAACTCCGTAAATATGCCTTATGTTGTCGATAAAACAGACATTAGTCGGTTTACATATTTTGAGCAGCAGATATTAAAACCTTAAATATTGTATCGGGGAACGCGCGTCGTGTAACAGACGATTGTCATGGGGCTGCTGAACCCCCTTCAATGCACCCTAGGAAAAAAGTGAAAAATTTCATGAACAAAAATTCAACAATTGAAAATTATACATTAGACCAGTTCATTATTTTTAAAATTTCTCCCCAAGAAGAAAGGTTTCACTCAACTAAAGCTGTATGATTGGATGTTTTACCAAGGGTGCTTTAATGTACCTTCAATATGACAGTTGTTAGGACTATATGATGGACTTTTCCGAGTGGTTTTTGCTAGGTTTCTTCCCCGTTTTCCACCAAACACCTGCAATATGGAAGTCGTCCTATAGGGGCCTTACGTGAAATACCCTTGGGTATGACGTTAAACACCAATCAAACAAAACAAATTAATAGTTTATCCATTGCTAGAGCTCTATTCTTAGGGCAGTGCCCACAATAATGTTACAAAACGGCGTACTTGTGGCGACGAAATATAACTACATGGTCTTGTTTGTCCACGTCCACAGACCGTCCCCCGTTCCCAGTTCGTGTTCTTAAGTCCATCATGTGACCATTTCGAATTTCTTTTTTATTATTTGGAGTTTAACGTCGTGCCCAACGGTATTTCACTTATCTGACGATAATGCTCTGCTGATGTTTGGTGGAAAACCGAGAAATAATCGTAAAACTATGTCCCTTTCTCTTTTGCTATTGTTGAACTTCCATATACTGTTCGACGGATTCCAGCTTTTACTATAGACCGATGGTAATTCAACGGGCCAATGTGCTTTATATTGAGCTAAATCGGGGTTTTACGATTTTTTTCTTCTTAAAACACAATACGTAGTAAAAACAGAACAATTACAAAATTAAAAGATTTTGGCAACATAGGATATTGATGTTGACGGCGAGAAGAGAAGCCATTACTCTCAACCTTACTATTAAAGGGAAAGAAAACATAAAAAATAAAGTGAGTCTGCGTAGAGAGAGTGTACACAGCAGTTTCTAAAAAATGCTGTCCTGAGTGTGTGGAGAGCGTTCATAGCCATGCAAGAGCAGAATTGGTACTTCAAAATGTGGGGGATTTTCATCCCACATCGTTTTGTCTCCATAATATTAGCTATTAATCAATAATATTCACTAAGATCCTTCATTGTAATGTGTTAAAGTGTAATAAGGGCTTTATTAATTTTGTGGCATTTTTTATGGATAGTTACTGAAAATTAATTAATTTTATAGAGGTGCCATCTATTTGTCTTGTAAAGTCCACCATACTTTAAGTACCAAACCTCTCTCAGGATAATGAACGCTTTCCACACAATCCGGACATTATTTTTGGAAACTGCCGTGTACAGTCTCTCTGCTCAGACTCACTTTATTTTTACGTTTTCTTCACCTTTAAGATAGAAACATTACCTGGTATATGTACTCCTTCTGTGTAGATCTATTTTGTTTCATTCTTGACAATGGTTTTACAATAAACCGAAATAATGAATCACCATGCACCCGCGTGTATCTTTTAGTGGATTCGTATTTTTATTCTATTTCAAAATTTAAAAAACAGAGGCGGCCCGGCTTTATATAAGTGAATTGACCTTAAGTATGGACTTAAGTACCGACAAAACTCACTCATGCTCTTTTCGCCGGAGCAAATGTTACCTTGGTGAACACTCATTTGCCTTTAAGAGCACACCACATATTTGCTTAGCTGAACACTTATTTACCTAATTGCCGCACATTTGCGTTGCTGAACACTCGTTTCCTTAACGCTCATTTGCTTTGCTGGACACTCACTCGTTTGCCTTGATGAACACCCATGTGCCAGAACTTTGTACTGTAAATATATAATTTCATTTTTACAATGTATGGCTTTAAAATTACTATACTGTTCGGACAGAATGAATCTATAATGAATTTACTGCTGTGGCTCTAACGCAGTATTACCCAAATTGTGTTATTTAACGCAGTAACGCAATTACGCATGCGAGAGCAACCGTTGTTGACACTGGGCTGAATATATTAAACAATAGTCTTTTACATTACACATTGTGGAGAGATTTGGAGTGTGGTGAAGGGCTTTAAGAAGATTTATTTTTGGAGGGGAATATGGCAAGGCAGACTCCACATAACACCTGGACTATCGACTTAAAACTTGTCTAAAGTACTAATAATTTGTATTTGCTGTCACATTTGGGGATGCAATAGCAGAGATTTGCTTATGATTTACGGAGACAGCTGTGTATCGACGTCCCATATATAATTCAAATTCGCCTTCATTTATGCTCGTTATTTGTTCTGTTACATGTTCTTACGGCATTGCTTCAGAATCCGGTAATTGCTTAGGTTGTTTCTCCTGCAGCCCTTTACGCGTCAGTGGAGCAGCTGAAATAAGCCGAGGCGAATTCTTCTTCAAAGTTTTCTACAAAACACCGGTCATACAAAGTCCTCATATATGTGAAATACCCATTGCGACGTTAAACACAAACCAATGCAATGTGCATTCAGTTCCGATGGCTAATTTCAGACGAAGATCAAACAAAATTGCGATAGGCCTACGTATAGCCGTGTTTAAATATAGTAACCGTTGCAATGGTCACTTAAAGTGACATTTATTAAAACAAAAAACAGTTTCAGATTTCCAATTGATATTAAATTAACAAAAAAACAAATTTCATATTTCAGAATGTGTCGATCATGTTTATGTTTGCGTTTAACAGATTTATGTAGATATGAGTTTATAATGTTTAAGTAATGTACTTTGTGTCCACCACAAAATAATGTGAGCGCAAATAAAGAAAGAGCTTCTGAACGAAACAATTCTGACGTATAGACCAGATAGCAGTGTCCAGTGAGAATGTGAGATCCAGGTCTCGAGGGAGATAAACAAAAGCACGTGGGTATACTTTTGCTATGAACTGTTGCATTGTTTGATTTTGTTTTTCTGGAGATATTACCATCAAGAATAATATAAATGTCCAGAAAATTTCAAACAAGGCAACAGTTCAGTAATAGGGCCAGTACAACAGTCCAACCACGTGCTCTTGTTTATCCCTTATCTCACATGCGTACTCGACACAGCTATATGACTTATTCAGTGCAGTGTTCTGGAACGGCGTGACATAACTTCGCATTCATAATCGCCTCTAACCTTGCTGGAGCTCTAAATAGAGACTCTAACATATAATACGACCCACTTCAGCACAGGGAGACCACGTGATGTGAACAAATATTAAACTATATCTTATTTGTGTTACCATTGTGAACAGGAAGCAGGAAAAACTGAAAACAATCGACTAGTATATTAGCGCTGAAACCATCTTAACGATATTCAACCGCGGTCTCGCCACGTCCCCTGAATTAGGCAAGTCTCGCGGGATCCATAATGAGAACTCAGGTAACCCATTAAATTAATTAGGTCCTTTTAAACAATGCACCAACCACAGCGCTCTAAATCGATAAGAGAAAACTTTGCTCCGCCCTCTGTAAACTTTGAAGATAACTTTATTCGCATTCTCACCTATACATAGTAATATATAATAAGCTTACCTTTTATAAATATAACATGCTAAGACATAACCAGTCCATTCTTATTTTATTCCCGCCATTTCCCTATTATTTACTGCATTATATAATAAATAATACCAGGGTGAATAAACACTCTTGTAAAAACCCAATCAAACACGCCCTGTCCGTTTGTCATTTTGGACTCAAAAGCTTGATGACATTAAATGATGATTGTCATGATGATTGATGACATTGTGTTTCACGTTTAATTCACATACAATTATATCCATAGCCTAAAAATAGCTTATATCTAATTATCTTCGCAATACAACATCTGCGTTTTTCCAAAATAACACACGTCTAAATGCTGTTATTAAGTTAACGTCTAAGTAATCAACAGAAACAATGCAGCTCTTGGCATTAACCTTCCTCTTGGCAGCGCGGGGGGCCGGTGTGAGCTTCCTGTGTCCTGGTGCTCTCACAGCTAAGAAACAACAGGAAGCCGATTTGTTGTGGTGTCTTTCAATGTTACTTTCACACTATCTTTTTTGCTTCCTGTACTTTTTTTGTCTTGTATCTTGTCGTTGTGTGTTGCTGGTGACTGCAAGGGCAGTTTCCTTCACCCATTGGTTTGGCACATTATTTTCTGTCAACAAAACTTCAAAGTCAAAGTAAAACCACAAATAAACAAACAGATAACCATAATTTACAATACATGTCTTGACATTGTAGAGGGAGGGTCGGTGACATCCTTTTACCAATTAGAACAGGGTTATACATCATAAACGGCAAGATTAAAATGAATGGTTCCGACGACAGAGAAAGTCTCATAAAAACTGGACAGACGAACATTCCGGTTCTTGTAGTGCGATATGTGGCGAAATTAAAAGCGAGAATTCGCGTTCGTAAATTATCACCTTCATGACGGCAAAGATTGGCTTTCGTTATGGAATCTCATTAGAGCTATGTTTAACCCTGAATCAGGTAGATCCTAAATTCAAACTATTTTTCCTTGTTTTCTAAGAAAAATCTGTGACACGAAAAGTCCCTCAAAATTTTACAAAAAGCTTCTAAAAGGAAAAGACCATTTTCTTTGTGAATTTCAACAAACTCTCAGAATTAAGTACAAAATGTGTTCTTTAAATTACTACTAACCCTATACGGACATGATAATATAGGACATGTTTGGAATGCGAATTTAATTCCATGGGATGAACATCACTGACGTAGCATTCAGGTTGGGCCAAGGACGTCAAGTAAGTCATCAAGTGCTTCCTGCATTCCCGCTGTGATAATGCATTTAGATATCTATTGGAGATGTCACGTTTCGCTGTGGGCGTTGAGAGCATGACAGTAGTCTACAAAGGTGGGTGTGTTGCGGTAAGACGATCTTCACAATACAATACTTATAGTGTCATATAGATGGTATTCAAATGACATAGGGATAGTCAATACAAATTACAATATAGTGGACTGAACTCTATACAGACGAATTGATTGTATGTGTCTTGGAGTATTTATGGAAATAGCTACACCTAGAAAATAGATTTAATGATTGATGTCTAACGCCATGCACAAGGGTATTTCACTTAAATGACGGCAGTGTACTCCAACAGTAGCCACATTAACACAACCATAAAATGTGTTGGTCTGTTGGAAAAAAGAATGTTCCTCCAGTCCAAGTAAAGACAGCATGAATACACTGGGAACATGCTGCTTTTAGCCACAAGGCTCTAGAAAATAGAAAGAAGTTAGAAGCATATATACAAGAAAGACACATTGAGTGCAGTGATAAGTTTGTCTCATTACCGTACTTTTGAAATCGCATG
>JAUELC010184760.1:0-10930 GCA_031471745.1 Cryptochiton stelleri | reverse complement strand
TTAATATAAGCCTACTTTTATTTGTTGTGTGTCAGAATGAGTTAATATAAGCCTACTTTTATTTGTTGTGTGTCAGAATGAGTTAATATAAGCCTACTTTTATTTGTTGTGTATCAGAATGAGTTAATATAAGCCTACCTTTATTTGTTGTGTATCAGAATGACAACTATAAATGCAATACTGTAAGTCTAACTTTATTTGTCGTGCATCAGAATGAACTCCTATAAACAGAATGCAGTAAGTCTGCCTTTATTTGTTGTGTATCAGAATGAACTACTATAAACACAATGCAGTAAGTCTGTGTGTATTTGTTGTGTTTCAGAATGAACTACTATAAACACAATACAGTAAGTCTGCCTTTATTTGTTGTGTATCAGAATGAACTACTATAAACACCATACAGTAAGTCTGTCTGTATTTGTTGTGTACCAGAATGAACTACTATAAACACATACAGTAAGTCTACATTTATTTGTTGTGCATCAGAATGAGCTGCTGTTACACAATGCAGTAAGTCTACCTGTATTTGTTGTGTATCAGAATGAACTACTATAAACACAATACAGTAAGTCTAACTTAATTTGTCGTGCATCAGAATGAACTACTGTAAACACAATGCAGAAAGTCTACCTTTATTTGTTATGCATCAGAATGAGCTGCTATAAAAACAATACAGTAAGTGTACCTTTATTTGTTGTGCATCAGAATGAACTACTATAAACACAATAGAGTAAGTCTACCTTTATTTGTTGTGTATCAGAATGAGCTACTATAAACACAATAGATTAAGTCTACCTTTATTTGTTGTGTATCAGAATGAGCTACTATAAACACAATAACGTAAGTCTACCTGTTTTTGCTGTGTATCAGAGAGAGTTAATATGTCTACCTTTATTTGTTTTGTAGCAGAATGAGTTAATATAAGCCTACCTTTATTTGTTGTGTATCAGAATGAGTAAAACTAAGCCTACCTTTATCTGTTGTGTATCAGAATGAGTTAATATAAGCCTACCTTTATTTGTTGTGTAGCTGAATGAGTTAATATAAGCATATCTTTATTTGTTGTGTATCAGAATGAGTAAAAACTAAGCCTACCTTTATTTGTTGTGTATCAGAATGAGTAAAAACTAAGCCTACCTTTATTTGTTGTGTATCAGAATGAGTTAATATAAGCCTACCTTTATTTGTTGTGTATCAGAATGAGTAAAACTAAGCCTACTTTAATTGTTGTGTATCAGAATGAGCTAATAAAAGCCTACCTTTATTTGTTGTGTAGCAGAATGAGTTAATATAATCCTATCTGTATTTGTTGTGTAGCAGAATGAGTTAATATAAGCATACCATTATTTGTTGTGTATCAGAATGAGTAAAACTAAGCCTACCTTTATATGGTGTGTATCAGAATGAGTTAATATAAGTCTACATTTATTTGTCGTGCATCAGAATGAACTACTATAAACACAATGCAGTAAGTCTGTCTGTATTTGTTGTGTATCAGAATGAACTACTATAAACACAATACAGTAAGTCTAACTTTATTTGTCGTGCATCAGTATGAACTACTATAAACACAATACAGAAAGTCTACCTTTATTTGTCGTGCATCAGAATGAACTACTGTACACAATGCAGTAAGTCTACCTTTATTTGTTATGCATCAGAATGAGCTGCTATAAAAACAATACAGTAAGTGTACCTTTTTTTGTTATGCATCAGAATGAACTACTATAAACTCAATACAGTAAATCTACCTATATTTTGTGTGCACCAGAATGAGCTGCTATAAACACAATAGAGTAAGTCTACCTTTATTTGTTGTGCATCAAAATGAAGTACTATAAACACAATACTGTGAGTCTACATTTATTTGTTGTGTGTCAGAATAAACTATTATAAACACAATACAGTAAGTCTACCTTTCTTTGTTGTGCATCAGAATGAGCCTCTATAAACACAATACAGTAAGTCTACCTGTATTTGTTGTGTTTTAGAACGATCTACCATAAACACAATACAGTAAGTCTACCTTTTTTTGCTGTGTATCAGAGGGAGTTAATATAAGCCTACCTTTATTTGTTGTGTATCAGAAGGAGTTAATATAAGCCTACCTTTATTTGATGTGTGTCAGAATGAGTTAATATAAGCCTAACTTTACTTGTTGTGTATCAGAATGAGTTAATATAAGCCTATCTTTACTTGTTGTGTATCAGAATGAGTTAATATAAGCCTATATTTACTTGTTGTGTATCAGAATGAGTTAATATGAGCCTACCTTTATTTGTTGTGTATCAGAGTGAGTTAATATAAGCCTACATTTATTTGTTGTGTATCAAAATGAGTTAATATAAGTCTACCTTTATTTGTTGTGTAGCAGAATGAGTTAATATAAGCCTAGCTGTATGTGTTGTGTATCTGAATGAGTAAAACTAAGCCTACCTTTATTTGTTGTGTATCAGAATGAGTTAATATAAGCCTACCTGTATTTGTTGTGTAGCAGAATGAGTTAATATAATCCTATCTGTATTTGTTGTGTAGCAGAATGAGTAAATATAAACATACCTTTATTTGTTGTGTATGAGAACGAGTTAATATAAGCCTACCTTTATTTGTTGTGTATCAGAATGAGTTATTATAAGCCTATCTTTATTTAATGTGTGTCAGAATGAGTTAATATAATCCTACCGTTATTTGTTGTGTATCAGAATGAGTTAACATAAGCATACCTTTATTTGTTGTGTATCAGAATGAGTAAAACTAAGCCTACCTTTATTTGTTGTGTATCAGAATGAACCGTCCTCAGTAGATTTGGGTAGAGTGTTTTGTTACTGAACTCCGACAAGGTCCCTCCCGGTGATATGATTGGAATCGGACTATTTCTTAAAGTGGTTGCCAGTACCTTAGTAGTTGAAGACCTACTTCCTCCTATAACTCCTGTAAATAATATTAAATACATAACATATAATTGCAGTCCTTACTCTATGTCAAATGACAGTGTTTCTAGTATGTTCATTGTATAAAATGTATTGCTTATGAACTATAACGATATATTATTATTGTCTAGAAAAGTCGGTAACAGGGTATTTGTTCATCCCAACTGGCGTACAAATTTATACACAGATATCTGGGATTAAACATTTGAAATACACTTTGTTTGCAATGCAATGTATTACAAAACCAATTTGTGCACTGTAAGCATATTTCACCAAAAACTGTTTTTAGAAATTAAACAATACGTGCTTTTAAAAGAACAGTTGTGTTTTGAAATCATAATAAATATGTTTTTCAGGATAAACACATGCCATTAATCACACAAATTCCGACTGTTTTTATTTTACAAAGGTAAGTGTTTAACGTGTTTAAAAGGCATTAAACAACAGAATACTTTATGGATTGCAACTCTTATTTATTATCGATGCAAGGTTTTAATGTCTGAGAAGTCACGGCATATGCTTGAGAACACTGTCAGAACATTACATCGATAATAAACTATACGTTGCACTTCATAAAGTCTTGTTCTGTTCAGTGATTCGTTTAACCTATTAATTGGTTTATTTAAAATGTTTCATTACATGTTAGGTGTTTTAAAAATGGAGATCAGCAACGCGTTGTGTTTGAAACACTTTTTATATTGTTTCAACTAACACTTATTGTCAATACTAACCCGCAAAAAATGTATCTTCGTCTTCAAAGCAATCTACAACACTGATGGGAAGGTGGCTGCGTAAGACGTCCAGAGCGTGAGCATTAGATATGTTAGATTCACCACAGTCATCCAATATTCGATAACCTGTGGATAAAAATAGGCTCATTTTATGACTGATATAGATATTATTACTATTAAACGGCATTATTTCACAGAATGGGAACAAATCAAGAGCTTATTCACACAGACTTTGGGCGCCAGTAGTTATATTGTTCCAGAAAGCTATTTTAGCTCTTGTTGACCGTCACTGTCTGGTAACACAATGCCTTCGTTTCTTGTTGTCATGGTGACTATGATTACCTTTATGTAAGACCATTTTGATGAAGCGGGACTCAGTTCCCGAGGCAGCTTCTTTATTAAATAGAACAGTTCGAATACTACTTTAATCGCTTATTGTACAACTGGCACATTTTATATCTTTTGATTATTATCTCCATGTCGTCAAAAGCGTAATATTCCATTTTCCAAACGTAGTCCTTCACTCAACACTGGAAGATGATTATTTTTCCAACTGAGCCAAACATTTCACATTTCATGGCTGTGTATTAACTTGCATTAGTGTGGCTATTTAATGTTGGAGTACACCGCTGTCATATAAGTTGAATACCCTTGAGTACGGCGTTAAACACCAATCAAGTCAGTTCATTTCTAGGACGGAATGACATGTTATAATGAAAATAGCCATGTCAAATTTGTAACTCAAATTTGTCAGTTGAGAATAGTAGCCAATCTGATGAACCCGGAATGGACTAGATAATGACTTATCACAGCTGTTTTTATGCTCCATGTATTTTACCAATCTCTACCATCGGCTCACATGACATTCACCTCTGTGGCAGGCTCAGCACTTCTTTTATTTCACGTTACGTCTTGGTCACATGATATAAATGTGAAAATGACATATGAACAAAAATATGTTATTGACGTATCCTATCCACAGGTTTACAATTAAATTGAGCTTCCGTTGGGTTAAATAAATCAAAACCTCTCTCTGTTATTCTTTAAACACTATGTTTTTATCGTAGGTATGCACAGATTCGGTTGACGTTGCTGTTGGCTAATCAACGGCGTTGATATTTGTTTACATCTTTGTAGTAATATCCAATGACGTCATTGATAATATCGCTGTGTAACCTGTACAAAATAAATAGTTTCTTTGCTTTTGTCCTTCAAAAATATTGGTATTGTTATAAATTCAGATAATTTTTACGGTTTTCACTTTGTTGTCCTTTTCCGCATTAAATACAGGTTTAATAACAGTTTAGAGCGGTTATTTAAAGTATTTAAAGTTTCATGCCCGTATCATCAGCTGTTAGTATTGTCCATCACTGTGACGATACACATACATAACACACTGGCACAACAAATAGTTAGTGTCAGAACTTACAGAAATGTCATTGGAGAGTGGAATTTATACAGAAATGTCACTGGAGAGTGGAATTTATACAGTAATCTCGCTGGAATTTATACAGATGTCAGTGGATAGTGGAATTTATACAGCAATGTCACTGGTTAGTTGTATTAATACAGCAATCTCGTTGGAATTTATACAGACGCGTCAGTGGAGAGTGGAATTTATACAGAACGGTCACTGGAGAGTGGAATTTATACAGCAATATAACTGGTCAGTTGAATTTATACAGCAATTAATATGGCTGGAATTTATGCAGAATTGTCACTGAAGAGTGGAATTTATACAGCAATGTCACTGGTTAGTTAAATGTATACAGCAATTTGCTGGAGAGTGGAATTTATACAGACATGTCAGTGGAAAGTGGAATTTACAGCCCTTTAAAATGTCAATCAATTGTGGAATTTATACAAAAATGCCAATCTAGAGTGGGATTTATACCAAAATGCCAATCAATAGAGGAATGTATACGGCAATGTCAATCTAGAGGGTATTTATACAGCAATGCCCATAAATAGTATAATTTATACAGCAATGTCAATCTAGAGTAGAATTTATACAGTAATGTCAGTCAAGAGCGGAATTTATACAGAAATGTCAATCTAGAGTGGAATGTATACAGAAACGTCCGTCGATAGAGGAATTGATACAGAAATATCAATCAAGAGTGGAATTCATACAAAAATGTCAACCAAGAGTGGAATTTATACAGAATGTCAATCTAGGGTGGAATGTATACAGAAATGTCCGTCGATAGTGGAATTGATACAGTTTATCAATATTTGGAAGACTATCTTAACACAATCTGATTAAAATCAGATATATATATGCCCCCCGGTATTGGTAATGTCGCTATGTAGATCTTAGGTAATTCTGTGGTAAACGATGTTCAATGACGTCAGGTACTGTGGGGTTCACGAAAGGTCGCTATTTAAATTGTCCAATGAAAAGCCAGTTAACATGAGGCTGTGATAAACACATATACTTACTTACGCTTGCTCGCCAGGGCAGTCCCAGAAGAACTTCAGGCATTTTTAAGTGTTTGAAAGCGGCTCTGTGACTGGTCAAACAATCCACACAGTTTGTTATGCAATTAGTGGGCAGAAGACATAACGTGCAACAAGTGTACAAATTGAGTAGATAGAAGATTATATCCTAGAAGATCTTATCCTATATCCTGTGCAACTGGCCATGGGCTAGCCTGAAGACTTTTACTGGAATGAGTGCGCAAATCGAATAGACAGGAGACATACCATACAAGAAATGTGCAAATTGACTAGACAGAAGACGTTTACTAGAACAAGTGTACAAATCGACTAGACACAAGACGTAACATAGGACAATTGTGCAAATCGACTAGATAGAATACGTATTATAGAAGAAGTGTGCAAATGGCGTAGACAGAAACGTATACTGGAAGAATTGTACAAATCGATTGGGCTGAAGACCCAATTTAGCATAGAAGAAGTGTGCAATTTGGGTATACAGAAGAAGTGTCCTATACGAAATGTGTAAATTGAGTAGAAAGAAGACGTACGTGTCATAAAAGAAGTGTGCACGTCCAGCGGACAAAAGACGTATATTAAAAGAAGTGTACCGAATTGACTTCCACTCTGGATCCGTTAAACATAACGAACTTGAAGTAAGCCTTCTAAACTTTAACTCGATCAATTGAGACAATCCTTAGATAAAACCTTACAGTTTAATTAACTTAACTAGTATGCTTTGGTAACATAGTTAAATAAATTATAAAGATATAAATTTTACACTTCATATTTGTGTGCAGTTTCGATGAAAAAAGTACATGTGTGAATGTCTATATCTTTACACGAATCTGAAATGGCGGAAGGAAATTGCTTGAATAGATTTTTAAATAAAGTGTCTCTGATAGTTCGTTCGGAATGTCAGATCGTTTCTCAGGCCAGGATATAGGCCTCTGCTAGTTTCATTTTCATATCAACAAATTTGCTGTTCGCTTCTGTTGGTGTTTTCTCGTATTGTTTGTTGATTACTTACCTAGTTTTACACCGGGTATGAATTGCTGTCCGTTAATGCCAAGCTGGTTCAGTTTCCCGATAGAGAAGTTGAAGGCGAGGATGTGCTGCAAGGCTTCATAAGACATCGTGTTACAAGATGCTTGACCATCACTTTCCCGTGCAGTCATAATCACAGTAAACATGACATCACCTGGTATTTCGTATGCTTTAGCACGGCAGTAACTTTGTACTTCTTTAGGGGTTAAAAGGCAGAAGATCGCGATCAAGCATGGCAGTGACACCCACATCGTGACATGGGCCGACTCTAAGGTAAAGGCCTTTGCGGACAAGAAATCTGTATCAGATAGTGTAGTTATCAACTTTCTTATGACACAAATAAATGAATCAAACGGTTGGGAAGTTTTGCGAGGCAGCTACTGCCGGCGTTGTTTTTCTGTCGGTTTTAGAAATGATACGATGTGCTTTGATAGGGGATGGTTACGGGTGGTTGGATTTCTTAAGGTCCTACTTTCTTCTCACATACGTACAACATAGACTTTTTTAAACAGTCATGAGAGCTACACAAACGCCTTGGGAATACATGACTCAAATCCTGCCTGCTTAAGCGGGCGCTCTTTATTCAGTTCGGAGTGGCAAGGAAGAAAAGAATTAAACGACATACAATAACAGTACCGGGTTGTCATGCTTCTTTGTTGTTTCCCTGTCACTTCTGGGGGACTACTTCCTGATCAACCTGTCTGAACTTGGGTGTTTACACTGCAGAGGGTAACCTCGCACAGCAGGTGCCCTCGCTTGGCCTGTCAGTGGAGTATACTGTGCTATACACCAATCGTCTTGGTATTCGTCTTATAAATCTACAGAAGACGAGCACAGCACGCACGATGGTTGGATACGATCCCTAAACGGGCGCTCTTTATTCAGTTCGGAGGGGCAAGGAAGTAAAGAACTAAACGACATACAATAACAGTACCGGGTTGTCATCCTTCAGCGCCTGGTAAACATTTATGTCACATAAGATTATAAATGGTAAAAGAAAAATATTCAGTTGAAACTCCGATATAAGCTTGCCTACATGCGGACGATTAGCAAACTTCTATGCAGAGATACCAACATGATGAATGTTGATTAACATCTGTTCTATTTTGCTTGACATGTTTCTAATGTATTAATTCTACTTGTAGAACTAAACGAATAACTGAAAGGCTGAAGACTGTCCTATTTGAGGACTGGAAGTCAAACGGCTGCCGAGTTTGTCTGCAGACATTCGCAAACGAAGACAGTTTGACGTTTTTGTTGCATTTTACAATAATTTACAGGTTACTTAGCAGCCTTGTTTAAATGGCGGATAAAACATTTTAAGGAGAGACAGTGTCGACTGGAGTACCGGTATGTACACTTGATCATATCCTGTTAGAAATTTCTGAAATTGGCTGGCCTATTTCTAATTGTAACGTTAACACACAGCGATAAGTCTACAACTTTTACCTTGGAGTTTGACATGGCTTTGAAGACGGTTTCCTGGGTCATATTCCTGTTCATACCAACCCGGCTTTGTTTAAGCGATTTATCATGCTCTATTACCAGCCGTTCTTGTACGCCAATAGAATTTGCAGTGGATGGCGATGTGACCATTGTGGTTCTAGTTAGCCTGCACAAGAGAGAAGGTGATGTGTGTGGAAAGATTAAACATGACGATTTCATGTTCGTGTCAGCATTGAAATGGGCTGTAGAACAAGTCAACACCCAGAGTACAGATTTCAACGGATTCATTCCTGGTGTGAAAATAGGTTTGTTCAACTTTGATCAGTTTTAAAATTTTTAAATTGCACTCCTCCTTAAATCATGCTAACGGTTGGCACACACCTTTGAGACAGAATCGGGCGAAGGGCCTGTCGACTTTTGTTTTGGGAAAATATCGAAAAGGTGTGCGCCGTGCTTAAAAAACAATGCCCTCAACACCCCCACGAAACGAGTAAATAAAACTGTAGGTAAGACGGCTAATAGGGGACATGTAACTATTTTCCTTCTTTTTAGTTTTTACATTTTTGTAAATTTCAACCGGCTCAAAATTGATAACAACCCGTCCCGAAATAAATTCTACCAGTCGCGAAATTAAAAAAATAATTAAATGTCCCTTATGAGCCTCCGTATTTCCCCAAAAAAATTTACTGCTTAAAATCGAAAACTGAAAGTTGAAAAACTAGTACATTCAGTCATTTTACAGATATTCCACAGATATTCCATTAAAAATTATTTTAGTGAAATTTCGGTTGGAAATTTCCCTTAAAGTCTCTCTAAATTAGAGCGCCTATACTCAAGCGTATAATGACTTGGAAAGGTAAAACATTCTTGTCACAGAGGTCATGTTGACATTCCACTCTGCAAAACGTATACATTCAAATTATTTTGTAGGTTTGAAGATTTACGATGACTGTGGTTTGAAATTACGCTCTATAAAATTTGCTTCGGAAGCCATGTTTGATTCGATGTCAAGTGACTCAGTGACCTGTGACGTCAGAGAATCGTCTGGACCACTGGCAGGTAAGCTCAGGGAAACGGTCAGACCAGAATATATGACGTGTAAGTTGTAACGCTTAACATTTAACTTTGTGTTTTGTCTATGAAGTTACCGGTAGTGTAGATATGTATATCTGTACTGTTTTTATTTGATCAGTAAACCTATTAAAGCTATATAAAATATATTTTTCAGTTCACGCGAGCCTTGTTGAGAATGCGTGAGAGAGACTCATTTTACAAGTCATTGGCCATTTTTTAATGGATTAATAAGATTCTAATGTTTGAACTAAATAACGTCATTTAGCTGTGTAACTAGCATGTACCTGGGGACCCGGGGGTCGATTTCGCGAAGCCATTTCTGACTTAAGTGGAAAAATTGAATCACCGATTTTATTATGCCGTATTTATTATTACCCCATATAGTTACAGATTTGTTGCTTACATACATACCTGAGGATGGGAATTGCTAACTATTAAGTGTTTAATTCAAATAACGATTTTTAAAGTAAATTTAAAATTTTCACTTAAGTGAAAAACTGCTTCGTGAAATCGGCCCCCGGGAACTACGGCTGTAGATTCTGCCCTCGTGTAAACTCCAACAATAGAAGCCGGTTGTACTGTTTAGTTGATCGAAGTAGCATTTGTTCAGCTTATCCCTAGGGTTTATCTCCATCCTATTTACATATAATAATCGTACTATAATAGCACATATAATAATATGGCTTTTCCTAGCTCAATCAGTTAGATTAGTGTGTTAGATTGCGGCTTTATGTCGTACTTAAGGTAGATTAATAATAATAATAATAAGCTTTATACTTGATAACTCTTCGGCTACAATCCGTTCTACAAGAGGGTCGAGATTCAGAATATGTAATATAAACATTTGCACAACATAATGTTATATTTACAATTTGACATTGTTCAAAATAAATTATATGTTTAGAATAAAGTATAGCTTATAAGGATCCCTATATATAGAATTTAGCATATGCTTGCAAACAGATAGTTTTAAAAATATTTACTGTCAGAACCCGATAAAATAACTTTTGTTGAAACCTGCTTGTATTACTGTTGTTGAATCCACGCAGTTACTATAGCTGTTGTCAGAACCCGATAAAATAACTTTTGTTGAAACCAGCTACTATCACTGTTGTTGAAACTACGCAGTTACTATAGCTGTTGTCAGAACCCGATAAAATAACTTTTGTTAAAACCAGCTACTATCACTGTTGTTGAATCCACGCAGTTACTATAGCTGTTGTCAGAACCCGATAAAATAACTTTTGTTGAAACCAGCTACTA